>JADNRV010000067.1:0-267297 GCA_015499995.1 Flammula alnicola
AACAGGTTGACAAGGAGAAGCATTCTGTTGAACATTATGAGCTGGACCCGGATGGACACATCATTCGCCAACCTTCCTTTCAACACCAGCTCTAATCTTTTTGACATGAACTCCGTGTATTTTTTTGACGCGAACTCTATGTAAAAGACTATATTTGATACGTAGTATTTTCACAATTAATGTAGTCTAAATCTATTATATACTGAACATTTTAAATCCGACTGATTTCTTCTACGACATTCAAAGTATCTAAGTCCAACTAAGTGTGGTGAGGTGCAAGCGAGTGTGGGGGTGTCTGCTCACTGTGGTGGGTTGAGAGAGTGTGCTCGGGCAGAGGTAGATGAACTGCGGCAGAAGTGGGGATAGAATACCGATTGAACGCAAGCAGTGCAACAGTTCTGAAAGACAGTCCAAGGCCCGAAAACGACCCCAATGTATCAAGTTCGAGAGATCGCGTGTCGGTGGGCGACAACGGTGTGGTGGTGGAACGGTCCAAGGCCCGCAAACGATCCCAATGTATCCATCAGGAAAAAACCTGAAGTATATGTTGTACAATGTTGTGTATGTAGCTACGGTAGCGCGGTTGACATCCCCCTAAAATATAGTGCTATGTAGCTCACCTGGACTACTATATTTGTCTATGTTCTTCTGAGTAGCGTTGCACAACTACAATGTAGCTTACAGAGGTCCATAGTACCATAGACAACGTAGACTATATATTGATCTGTATTCTAGATAGGACCTTGAAGGGCAATAGGACACATTCCGTTAGCAGCACCACACAAGATCACAGGACCACACAGGAATCAGAAAGAGAGCATAGAAAATAACATTCAGGGGAAAATTATACTAGCTATGTATAAAGAACCATCTAATCGATAAAGGAACCCCGTCTCGCTATCACTCAGTCCAGATGTCTTCGTCATATTCCTTGATAGCGGCATCAAATGCACGGCTTCAAAGAACATACACGTCACGGTATGCAGCTCCACTGAACGCAATGTCGGTCCTGGTCCTGATAATCCATTCATCAATACAGCAATCGATCAAATGAAATGGGAAAGGTACACGACTTACCGACGCTTCGAGGCTGAAAACCCTTCCCCGGACCCCCCGCTGCCGACGTCGCAAATCCATCTCATCACCCAGTACTCAATCCTCCGCCATCCGAGTCCACAAAGGAGGTGCCCTGCATTTGAATGAACATGAGACATTGCGACCATAAAAAATGAACAACCTTACCATTAGCCTTCAAAAAGACTAGGACCAGAGGAAAGCGATGCAGGAATGACTTACCATGCAGGCAGCAGAGGAGGGCGGAAGACAGCAGTGAGGAATGACCGGGAGGGTTGAGATGATGGAAGGAAGGAAAAGAAGAGGTGCGTTGATGACTTGAAAGTGATGGGAACGTTTTCAACCTTGTGGCACGTGAAGTTTAGGGGAGGTTCAAACAACTCCGACAACTGGTCAAAATTGAACGTTACGGCCCACGGGCAACTTCAACCGGACAGTAGATATCAGGCCCGAGAGGAAAACCTGAGGACAACCTGATATCTCCACGACATCTAGCCCACAAAGCTCAACCTGAGATCAACTACATAGGGTCTTTTTTGATGTGTGCGACTTACATCCAAACTACCTAATGTGCCTGTAATCTTTTGGACTGACATCGGAGACAAATGGGTATGTACAAAGTCTGTAGCCTTTGTAGCGATGATAGTCTCTTTACGTCCAGACTTGAGCTATGGAGACTATTTTCGAACAACATAGCTGCATACCAGTGCAACAAGGCACAACTATGCGGCCGCCGAGAGCTCCCGGAGTAAATAAGGCCAACAGAGATCAATATAAGCACATGCCGCGTGAAACGTAGGCTGCCAGAGCCCAGGCTCCTAAAACCACCTCTCGTATCTCGAGGACGACTTATGTGAGGGGGAGTCGATGTGAAATATGAGGGAGGGTGGCTGTGTTGATAAAGCAATAGCCAAATAAACAAGTGAAAGGGTTCTCCTCTCGATAGAGAGGCTGGCAACTTTGGGCTTCGGCTATCCCTCGGGCACCAAATAAACCTAGCCCTAGGGTTACATTTAAAGATTTTTTCGCCATCAGGTGGCCTCGCCACCGCGTCATTCGATGAGTATTGTGTTGACTATTTTGGAAATGAACCCCTTTTCTTCGAAATACTACTCCCAAGCCTTATTCTAATGTAGAAAAAAAAGACTCCAAATCACACCTGAGGCCCACAGATTTAGGCCTGCACATATTCAAGAAGTGACATTGCTGTTTCCAGACCAAAGTTGCCCAACAGTGGCAAGGATGTTCCTGTGCACCAACAGGAGCAGATGTTGTTTTGGCCTACAGCAGTCTTTCTATTAGTAACGCAGGACTACTATTATTACGACGAGCAATACTCCACGGAGCTCGCAGCAATGTGGTGATTTTGTAGAGGAAATACTGAGCCCGAATAGCGCAGTGGCGAGGCCACCTGATGGCGAAAAAATCTTTAAATGTAACCCTAGGGCTAGGTTTATTTGGTGCCCGAGGGATAGCCGAAGCCCAAAGTTGCCAGCCTCTCTATCGAGAGGAGAACCCTTTCACTTGTTTATTTGGCTATTGCTTTATCAACACAGCCACCCTCCCTCATATTTCACATCGACTCCCCCTCACATAAGTCGTCCTCGAGATACGAGAGGTGGTTTTAGGAGCCACCCTTTCACTTGTTTATTTGGCTATTGCTTTATCAACACAGCCACCCTCCCTCATATTTCACATCGACTCCCCCTCACATAAGTCGTCCTCGAGATACGAGAGGTGGTTTTAGGAGCCTGCCAGAGCCAATGATCTGCGACAAAGCTTGGCAGGTAACTACGGCCCGGACGTTTTTTCCTGATGTCAGTACTAGAGAGATCGTTTGTCGGTGGGCGACAGCGGTGGGTGGCTGTAAAAGATGAAAACGGTAAGTAATGAAAAATCAACAAGAAGAAATCTTCGCCGACGCCAAATGACGGGACAAAAAGGACTTACGGGGTGGGTGTAACGGTGGGTGGGGACTTGGAGGAGAAAGGTCAGTCGATTCAAAGGCCTACATAGTTGTTGTTTGTGCAAGATGGTTGAGCCAAACAGCGGGCAATCTTCGTCGCTTTCTTTCTCCGACGCCGAGTCCCTCAGGCCTCAAGGCCTCAACGTTCAACGTTCAACCACGATCGCCCTCTGGATTGCTCCGAGGACTATGAAGTGGATTTTTGTTGTCTATTTGCGAGCGAAGCGAGCATCCCTTCTCTGAGGGTGAATGGAACGGCTCGAAGAGCACTTTCCTGCTAAGTAGATTTGATACTGCATCAAAAGTGGCTGATATAGTGAATTTCCCTACATTTCACATCTTGCGAGCATTGTGTTTCCGCAATGTCGGCGCGAGCGCGCTTCTTTCGCGTGTTAGGGTTGCTTCGACTCTGTCGCTGCTCCCTTTCTCTCATCGTCGAGGCTCATGTTATCTTTACAGCCTTCGGGATCTTTGGTCAAGTTCATACCATCATCATACACATCCTTTGGGGTCATAGGCTGACGATGTTATCATCAGATTGCCCACGCACCTCCTGGTACCGAAGCGTGTACCATGGATATCGCGAAATTCCACCGCACTTGCCTTGTACATTCTTCACACAAGCCATGGCTGAATCGTTCAGGGTCTCGAAGCGCCTCAAGTTCCTGGGTCGTGTTCACCAGTTTCTCGACCGATTCTCGGGCCACCCATGCCAGCTTTTGGACTTCCAAAAAATCCATGGCTCGTTGTGCCATGTTGCATTCGTTTACATAGACAGTCGTTCTGAATTTCGCCTTGAAATTCCCTTTCGACAGGGAGCACTCTGTTCTCTTTCTGCCGAAATCGGTCATCACCGATCTCAAGTGGCGAGTGGCTACTCTTTCAAAGGTGGATGTGTTTCGTCAATTATACTCTCGAGGCAACACTCAAGACCTCCACCTATACGCTGACGCCTCCACCTCTTGGGGCATCGGCATCGTGATTGATGACGAATGGGCCGCCTTTCGTCTAGTGTCATCCTGTAAGATCGCTGGCAGAGACATTTGCTGGCTCGAGACAGTGGCTATTGAGCTCCTTGTATATTTCCTCGAGGCGCGCGGCTTTCATGACATCAGCCTCCTCATTCGTCTCTTCTCTACCTCGATTCTCGGAGCTCATAAGCAGGTAAGCATTCTCCTCCACTCATGCAGCTCGTCTGCCTTTCCGACAATCTTTCGACTCACGCCAGGGACGGGGTTGTCGTTCTTGCTCAAACATGTGGCTGACATGCTTTTCTCTGTAGATCGATGGACCACCGCCCTCTCGAACGCTCTGTAAGTGATATCCTTATCTCTAAAAAAAATTCTTCTTTGCTTAGCTTTTCTCTTAGACGAGGTCCGGAAGGACCTTCTCTCCTTACGAGCCTATTGTGTGCAATGTTGAATTCGACGTTCTCTTGCAGTCGTCGACAGCAGAGCAATCTGCACTCCATCTTCTAGTAAGATTACTGGTGTTCGTGACGGGATAGCCCTTTGCAGCGCCTTGAGCTGGGAGAGGTTGGCGTTCATCTACCTGTGTTGTCAATTGCGTCCCTCCCTCCATCTTCTAGCAGGGTCACTGGCGTTTGT
This sequence comes from Flammula alnicola, assembly GCA_015499995.1. Taxonomy (NCBI): domain Eukaryota; kingdom Fungi; phylum Basidiomycota; class Agaricomycetes; order Agaricales; family Strophariaceae; genus Flammula; species Flammula alnicola. The sequence continues at coordinate 4,648 of JADNRV010000067.1, forward strand.
GACGGGATAGCCCTTTGCAGCGTCTTGAGTCCGATTCGGCTAGGAGAGGTTGTCGTTTATCCACCTATACTATCAATCGTGTAACCCCGTTATTCAGCCCAGCTCCCAACTAGCTCAAGAACTCGTCGCCTGCCAACTACTATGCAACCTGCAACACGACGTTCAATCATCTGGATTGATTCGACGAGCTCGTTATGTGGAAAACTATACCCAAGGACCTTCTTGTATTCCTTTGCCGTGGTTTTCGAGGCGAACCTCAAGCTCAAGCTCGCTGACTATAAGAACCACGTCGCCTCAGCATTCCATATCTGACACCACTTACGGTGTCGCTACAAAGCACTCCGAAACCCTTGTAATGGAAGCTCTCGATTTCAGGCGGTCGGGGCTTCGATTTGGTCTTCGGAACTTGGAGACCTTGAAATTGTCAAACCAGGAAGCGTTGATTCGCACTACGCATCCCTCTCCTTTGAAACGGCCGGGTTGGGTGCCGTTATCGCTATGATCTCTCTTGCGAGAGTATCGCCGCCTGTACAAGCAGACGATGACTGATATGCTGGATATTACTATCGCTTTGAACCATTTAGACTTGTAATTTTTGTCGGTAGTTGTACATAGTGCGCTTGTTCCTAGCCGTATGTACTATACGGTGCGTTCCTTACCCTGTCAATTTCTCCGTTCTTATTAATAAGTCGTTTTATTCTTAATAGTGCCCTTGCCCCCACGAACGCTCTTATCCCGGCTCAAATATGTTGTTTTGTCCATCTCTGCATATCACCATTCCTCGTTTTTTCCCCTTCTGATTCTTGTTTTCTGATGCTAATTGTCACACCTCATATCATCTCTTAGTGGCCCCCACCACAACCACCACATCTGCGCTCTACTTCTGCTCTCCACAATTCCACTTCTGCCTCTAATGTCACGAGAAGCACTCCTGGTACTTCCGTATCTTCCAATGTCAGTGCGACCGTCCAGAGCGGAAGTATGGATATCCCGGTCAAAACTCGAAACTCGACATCCAGTTTGCACAAAGCGGTTTTGGACCGTTTGGAGGTACAGAAAGCGATGAGCTAGATGAGCGGGAGGAGTATGCAAGGTTCATGCATGTTCATGATCTATATCACCCTACTACTGTGCGTTCCCGTTGGTTAAGCGCCTCTACCAACCAAGCGCTTCGGTTCTTTCGGCGACGGTGGAACATTATCCTTCTCGATAGTGAAGGTTGCGGGCATTCGGTCTGGCAATGCAAGGCATGCTCGCTCATATCGCTTGTATGGAACGTCGTAAGCTAGCTCAAGAGCACTTCAAGTGGCAGCAAATTTGCGGGTTTAACATATTGTATTCTACCGCCACTGGTAACTTGAGTGTCGCTGCGTGTCACGTGTGCCGCTGAAGGAGTCCCTCATCAGATGCTTATCGCGTGCCAGTGCTCATCGACACGCTTGTCCCAGTCGACACGATGAGCGAGGCGATGACTGTTTCTCGACCTGTTTCTTTGGCAAACATAAAAGGCGAGGTGGAAGTGGCGATGGCGACAGAGAAACGAAATTTGGAATGAGACTAAGCAGCCCACCGACTGAAACGAAAACAAGATAGAGTTTTGCGGCAGGCATCCGCTCATCTGCGGACTTTTACTAGGGGTTCACAGATCCTGGCAGAAAGAATTTTCAAGCTAAGATCAAAAATGACATCACCCAATGCTTCCTCTGAATCCGTTGTCAACCTCTCTCATCACAAGGCTACTGTCCCTGACAAGGTGCACTTGTGAGCACAAAGACCATCTCACGACATCGCGATGCCGCAATGCCCAACAGAATAAGAATTATTTGACGAGTGGACGGTCTCGAGAGAAGATCACTTTGGAACGGAAAGTGGAGAAGGAGAGGAACTAGATGAAACTAGTGGTAGGTATGTAGAAGAAGGAGAGGCACGACCAGAAGGAGAGGCACGACCAGCAAAGCGTCGCCGCATTCAGGAACCACAGACAGTATGTTTAGCGAGTTCCAGCATATTCGTAGATAAATCTGTTTTATTGATATTGAAATTGTCATCAACGAGCCTCATAATACTTTGGATGATCCTCAGGGAAACAATAGCTCACATTCAATGACAGGTAATCTGGATAACGATCAAAATCTTGACTTGGAACAGGATGTTGATGCAAGACTAGGAGAGGATCAACATGATGTAGGTGTCGACGTCGCAATTTTCCATGAATAACACACTAGAGAAACTAAATGACTATATAGAATGCACTAGAACACCAATGATCCGCTGATTCTTATCCACAATTGGCCTGACGGTGCTGTAGAGGTGTCAGAAGGAGAATTGAATTATATGTATGTTACGCACTGTCCGTCCCAGCCAATGAACTGAAACCCTCGATCACGGAGCTGCTCGACCGTGTAATTCACCTTGCACACATCAAGATCACTGCACTTTGCACAGTAAGCGCCAGAGGCGGCAGGCGCATCCGCAAAGTCAAAAGTAGTCGAAATGGGCACGGCGTTCTTGACGATGCTTGTTTTCACTTCTGCGCAAGCATTTCGCGGAGCATGAGAGCCCGAAAGCGGCTGGCCATCCCTCTTGATGTCTGAAGTAGAGGCAGAGGTAGAGCTGGACGCAATCTGCACAGGCAAAGGTGTGACAGTAGGCAAGGGGTTGGCTTCAATGGGAGGAGATGGGCAGGTGGTAGGCTGTTCTTGGTCAAGAGAATCCAAGAGTGCAGACTGCTCTGCTGTCGACGACTGCAAGAGAACGTCGAATTCAACATTGTACACGATAGGCTCGTGAGGAGAGAAAAGCTAAGCAAAGAAGAATATTTTTCAGAGATAAGTGTATCACTTACAGAGCGTTCGAGAGGGCGACGGTCCATCGATCTACTGGAGAGAAAAGCATATCAGCCACATGTTTGAGCAAGAACGACAATCCCGTCCCTGGCACGAGGAGTTCTTATGTGTCCCCCACGGATTCCTAGTGGAATCCGGCGGAATCCACGTGGATTCCGGGTCATTCCGGTGGAATGGGTTTGGCACAGGGACCAGCCAAAATACCGGATGTCAGTCCGGTGGAATGGGTACCGGATTGGCCCGGAATCCGGTATGGGCACCGGAATTTGCCGGAACGGAACGGAAAATGGAACGGAAAATGGAATCCGGTCACCTGTGCAGTGATTTCTTATATATTTATTGTTTAATCAATGTATTAAGTAATTAATTAATGATTTCTTATTAATTACACGAATTGATGGATTCCGAACAGCCCGAACAGCGCACGTGATGTCGGCAAACCGGCAATCCGTTGCCGCGTGATGGTGACGCGGCTCCAACGTTGCCACGTCACCACCTTTCTTCCCTCCCACCACCATCCCCACCGTTCGCGCCATCCCTCCCCGCGGACCACCCGCTGCTCGATGACCACGACGAACGCACAGCCATGGCGGCGACCACGACGGCGACGACCACGACGAGCACAGCGCGCAACGACGACGCCGGGGATGCGCGAAACCGAGCCAAGAGGGCGACACGACGCCGCGGGGGGGGGTGTTGGATACAAAGGGGGGACCCAGGAGTGGGAGGCCCACACGGTACGTCGTAAACGACGACCCCGCGATGACCGCTCACCCCCACCACGTCCCTTGCAGGTGCACAGTGCCGCGGGCACTGCAACCGACGCCGACACCAGCGTCGCACGCGGCGTACCACAACCACAACCGCCACGCGATGGCAACGACAGCGGGAGCACGACCTCGTGCTCCCGTGTCGTTCTGAATCGTGTGGGCGGTCGCGACGACGACGATGCGACGACGGACACACCGACGACGGGACCACCGACGCGACGACACCGCGACGACGGAAACGACGACGACGACGCGGCGACGATACGACCACGGAACGCCCAACGACGCGACCACGGAGGCGACCCCGCCGCGACAACCGCGGGACGACGACGGACGCGACGACGACGCGACGACGGAAGCGCCCACAAGACGGCGGCGGAAGCGACTCCGCGAACACGGAAGGGCCGTCGGAGGCACCGACGACGCGACGACGCAGACACCGACGACACGACCGCGGACGCGACCCCGCTGCTACGACGGATGCGACGACGACGCCGCGACCCCGACCCCGCAGGTGCAACAACCGACGCCGCGACGACGAGGACGCGACGACGGATGCGACGACGGAGGTGGGGACGGACGCGACGACGAGGCAACGACGGAGGTGGGGATGGACGCGACGACGGAGGTGACGACCCGACGGCGGCCCCGTAGATAACCCCGTAGACGCACGAGTGCGGCGAGGGCTGTCGACGGCGGCACCGCCGTGTTGCCAACGCCGCCGCGGGATGGCTGGCCCAACGCCGCAAAGGTTGAGGCTGAGGCAGTGCGCGAAGGTGCCTGATACGTCGAAAACGAGTGGCAGGCCATTCCTGCTGCTCGTTTTCTTGCGTTTTCACCCCCTAACCACACTGCCCTTGTCCCACCCCCATCCTCCTGCTTTTTTTTTCGGTAGTATACTATATAAATACTATGTAATTAATAGTTTTAATCCATATATTTGATTTTCTCATAGTACATTGCTCTATAAGTGTTCAATTTATCTCAATTTATCTCTGGAGTCCACCGGAATTCCCTCTGATTCCACAGGAATTTCATCATTCCATGTGGATTCCATGTGGATTCCCTTCATTCCACGTGGATTCCATAACCATTCCACATGGATTCCCTCCATTCCACGTGGATTCCCTCCCATTCCACGTGGAATCAGTGGGGGAGTGAAAAGTACTCGGCACGAGTTGAAAGATTATCGGAAAGGCAGACGAGCTGCATGAGTGGAGGAGAATGCTTACCTGAGCTCCGAGAATCGAGGTTAGAGAGAAGGACTGACTCAACTCGCTGTGACGCTTTTAGTGTGACTGACAACATCGTCCGATTCCACTACTACCAGCAGGATTACTGGCGTTTGTAACGGGACAGCCCTTTGCAGCGCCTTGAGTCCAGTTCAGGTAGGAGAGGTTGGCGTTCATCTACCTGTGTTGTCAATTGCGCCCCTCCCTCCATCTTCTAGCAGGATTACTGGTGTTTGTGACGGGATAGCCCTTTGCAGCGTCTTGAGTCCGATTCGGCTAGGAGAGGTTGTCGTTTATCCACCTATACTATCAATCGTGTAACCCCGTTATTCAGCCCAGCTCCCAACTAGCTCAAGAACTCGTCGCCTGCCAACTACCATGCAACCTGCACCACGACGTTCACTCATCTGGATTGATTCGACGAGCTCGTTATGTGGAAAACTATACCCAAGGACCTTCTTATATTCCTTTGCCGTGGTTTTCGAGGCGAACCTCAACCTCAAGCTTGCTGACGACGAGAACCACGTCCCCTCAGCATCCCACATCTGACACCACTTACGGTGTCCCAAGGCCTCGGTGACAGTGTCGCTCCAACCTTGAGGATTGTGATTTGTTCCTACGGTTTCTCCCTCCACATACGGGTCGCTGGAGTCGGCGCTATCCGTCTACGCGCTCACCTATCGTCCGCCCCTCATGGGATCAATCCCATCGCCCTTCATTCTGTCAATCCCTGCCCATGCCACGCTTGTCAGGGTTGATTCAACGAGACTGTGCATGGTCAATCCGTTGTGAAACTGGCCAAATTTGTAGTCAAGGTCCGAACCCCATCTGCAGAATTCTACGTGCTTTAGCCTACCGAACGTTATCTGAAAAACCAAATAATGATGGGCAACGGCATAACACTCATCTGGATTGATTCGATGAGCATGTGCTCTCCTTGCTGGTTGCTTGCTGCTTTGTACATTCCTTTATCAGCCCTGGGTGGAGTCGCTGTTGAAAACAACATCCATCTTCCAACAACATTGACACGTCGACCTGCGCAATATCACCCATCGATTTTCAGCCGTGTTTCACGATGGCCATAACTACCGTGGTTCCTATCAGTAGCCATGAGACTGTTGCAAGCCTCGGTGAGCGTTGATGACGCTGTGACGAAAAGGTAAGGCATTTAGACTGATTCGCATTATGCCAGCATTAACAATTTTCTCCTCCAGCTCGACCGCTTGGGTGACTCTGTTGGTTAGCCTTAAATTTCGCCAAGACAATTCATTGTTGTCTCGCCGTTGCCTGCATCATCGCATGCAACAACCTCACTTCCCTGTACCCTTTGTATTTTTCATTTATCTCCCTGCATATCCAACATCGCCCTGGTTACCTTGTTGTCCACTGGAGGAATAAGGGATTTATCTCAGTACATAACCCTCCTGACTTCAGAGCTTTATTAATTGTTCATTTCTGCCGTATGCCGTTCTTCTGCGACTGTATCAGCCATGGTTGTGGAAAACAACCTCACGGAACCGAGCACGACAAACGAACTATCGAAAAACATCGACTGGCGGATTATCGGTTCTTGGTCAATAGGGCCCACGACGAGGAGTTGCAGAAGACTGACCAGGCTATCGCGTCTTTCGTTGCATCCATGTCTCTGGCGGACAAGACTTCCGGACCCGCAACGAAATCGGGAAGTCGGCTTTGGTCATTGGCATCACCCGCTCAGGCGGATGTTGACATGATGGAGGCTCACATTGCCGAGCATCGCTCATCAAATCTGCCTCGCTCGCCGCCTAGCAAGAGGGAACGCATCACAGAGTTTCTTGATCGGTTGAAGACAATTGAAAAGAGGTTAAATGAACTGAGCTCCAACACCTCCTCTCGGTTAGCAATTATTGGATCTCCCTGTCGCGTGGGCGAGCTGTTTCCTTTGGAACGCGACCTACAACTCGCCCAAGATCTTCATTCGGACCTACTCCGCCTCAAATCGGCTTTAACGAGGTGGTTGCCACGAAACAATCACTAGTCGAGCATCTCGACAATCTCCTGCAAGCTCTCAAGACTGCAAAGAAAACATGGACAAAGGCTTCGATCCAGGCTGGTCAGCAGCCTTTGGCCCCGCCGGGAGAACACGGCGGTCCATCGGAGTATAAGTCTGGTTAGTGGTCTACTCCAGCACTGTCTTGTCTTTCCGAATGCTTACAGACTTCTTTCAGAACACCATTATCACCCCATTCTCAACGGGATGAACCCTGTCATACAAGCTATAGTGTTTACCATGGTGGCATTGCAGATTATCTCAAAGGTTGCCCGTTCTGGATGCCACTTTGTTCTGGAAATGATGGGCTATGTCGTACGGCTCGCTCTTCTTGGATCGCAGGATCACATTTCTCCTCAAACTGCAAAGCTCCTCAGCGACCTTCCAGTCGATCCTGAAGCAGCCACCAGACAATTTCGACTTGACGCAAAGAGCACGATTTACGCCGCTTGCCCCAATCCCAACTGCCACCAGACATACAAACCGACATACAGGGATGGCTGCCCTCTCGCAGAGTATCCAAGGCACTGCACCCATAAGCGGTTTGCAAATAGCCCGTCTTGTGGAACGGGTCTTACTAGACCTCGCTTTGTCCATGACGTCGAAATCCGTACCCCCATCAAACCATTCATCAGCTTCGACTTCAAAGATTGGCTTGCAGGCCTAGTTTCACGTCCAGGTTACGAAGACCGCATGGATGGTGCATGGAAGAAGACCGGCATCGATCCAGCAAACGGAATGTCTGACATATTGGAAGCGGATTTTCTCCGTAATTTTCTTGGTCCCGATGGCGAGAAACAGTTTAAGGATGGTGGAAGTGAAGGACGTTATGTCTTCAGCCTTTGTGTCGACTTCTTCAACCCTCTTTCGAACAAACAAGCGGGGAAGAAGGCGTCTATCGGAATTATATCCCTAGCGTGTTTGAACCTCCCTCCTGATGAACGCCACAAACCAGAGAACATGTTTCTCGCTGGTATCATCCCTGGGCCGAATGAACCGCCTCTGAACTTGCTGAATCACTATCTTACGCCGATTGTGGACGATCTCCTGGAGCTTTGGAACCCTGGTGTACGGTTTTCACGTACGTACAATTACCCAATAGGTCGAACTTCACGCTGTGCCCTCATTGCAGTCATTTGCGACCTTCTTGCCGCTCGCAAAGCAGGGGGCTTTGCATCGTTTCATCACCAGCACTTCTGCTCTATGTGCCACTGCACAAGAATTAAAGAGGGTTATGGAAGTACCGACTATGAATGTTGGCGTAGGAGGACCGACTCCGAATGTCGAAAATTCTCGGAAGCCTTTACCCAAGCTCCTGATGTTGCTTCACAAAATGCTATATTTGAGGCCAGTGGGATTCGTTATTCCGAACTATCTCGTCTTCCGTACTTTGACATGGCCCAATGCATTGTTGTGGATGCGATGCACAACCTCTTCCTTGGGCTCATCAAAGAGCATTTCCATAACATCATAGGAATTGGGCAGGCGAAGACCGCGGAGGGCGCTGTTGTTCCTGTTGAATTCCCCGATCCGCCTAGTGACTTTACGAATGCTGAACGGAAGTCTCTTGCGACCTTGCAAAAAATGTTGCAAGAGCCTCTAAACGACGCAGTTGAAGCTTCCGCAGAAGCTGTCAAAAAGAAGCTAATGAGATTGCATCATCGCTCTCTTGCATTTGCATGTGAAATGCTTGACGTCGACGAGGAAAAGGTGTTTCTGAATGACGCAGGACACGCCGTTCATTCCAAGGCCACATGTTGTGAAGATCTGCTTTATTGGGTGTGTTACATTCTTCTCTTCAGGCTCTCCATTTTAACTGTTGGCCAAACAGCGTTTTGATCAGATCGAGTACCGTGATGCGGGTGCCAATACGTCGACGCGGCTCGGACAAGTGCTAACGGATCAGGAGCTGAACCAAATTTGGTCCGATTTGTCGGAAATCTCAACGCCGACATGGGTTACTTCAGTTCCGTCGAACCTAGGAAGTGCCTCACATGGAAAACTCAAGGCAGACCAATGGAGGACGCTGGGCATCACCTACCTTCCACTTTCGCTGATCCGACTCTGGGGTCTCCTTGATTCTAATGACCGGCGGTCGCAAAAATGCCAGGAGATTTTGGACGTTACCATCTCGCTCATCTCGGCTGTTGTTCTGGCATCCTCCCGCACCACTTCTCCTGCCATCGCAACTGCGTATCTTATCCACATGAAGGCGTATATGGAAGGCGTCAAGAGGCTCTTCCCTCAATATCAGTTTCGTGCAAACCATCACATGGCGTTACACTTGCATGAATATCTTCGGCGGTTCGGCCCAGTTCATGGATGGTGGACATTTCCATTTGAGAGGTTGATTGGTATGCTGGAACGAATACCGACGAACTTTAAAATCGGTATGTAGACGATCTTTCTTTTCATTTTTTTTTTGCTTACATGTAATGCGCATTTTTCTTCTAGGTCAACTAGAACAGACGATTTCAGAGAGTTTCACCCGGGCGGCAAACCTTCGAGCTTTCGTCTACAAGACGAATCAATGCCCACCTGCCATTCTCGGCTGCCAATCGATTTTTAATCGACTCATCGACCCCCGTACTCGCAGTACCTTAACGTCGGACATGATGAGTTTCACGGCTGTTGAACAACCGGAAGTTGTCATCTGGAACCCTATGGCTACATCGAAGGTTCCATTGAAGCTGCAAACAATTGTCCGCCGATACAATAGCAATGCTCGTGTGGACCGCGCGCAGTTCCTGACAAATATCACCATTCGTGGGTTGCGCTATACGACCTCTACAAAGGGTTTTGGAAATTCCTGTGCACTCCTTGGATTGCCCTCTTCTGACATCAAGGTTCCTGCCGTCATCGACTCCATCTTCAAAATCCAAGCTTCGGTCGATACGGTGGAGATCCTCCTTGCTGTACGTCGCTACAAAACACTACGAAACCCTTGCAATGGAAGCTCTCGATTTCAGGCGGTCGGGGCTTCGATTTGGTCTTCGGAACTTGGAGACCTTGAAATTGTCAAACCAGGAAGCGTTGATTCGCACTACGCATCCCTCTCCTTTGAAACGGCCGGGTTGGGCGCAGTTATCGCTGTGATCTCTCTTGCGAGAGTGTCGCCGCCTGTACAAGCAGACGATGACTCTGATATGCTGGATATTACTATCGCTTTGAACCACTTAGACTTGTAATTTTTGTCTGTAATAGTACATAGGGCGATCTTTTGTTTGTTGTTATTTGGTTGAGCATGTACGAAGCTTGCTTCAGAGTGACGAAATTTGGGGGCTTTGTCTTCGTCGATGCTTGAACCAGTTTGTAATCCTACCGTTCAACGTCGGCTGAGAAATTTTTTCTCAGACATCCAATACACCTTTTGACATAAAGGAATTATCTTAGCGCTTATTCATGATAATTATATGGCTCAGGCAATGTAGAGTGATTTAGGATCCTTCGAAGGAGGCTTCCCTTCTAAGCATGCAGCCATCCTGGTGCCATAAAACATTTGCATCACACAGTTTTAGCATATATATCTATGATTGTGCAAACAAATTGGAGCTTAGAAGTACTTCAGCACCTAAAATCCTCCTCCCAATGTACGAGAATCCATGAAGCGCACTCGATGCGACAGAAATTTGGGCTCGCCCATGTATATGCCCCTCACCTACTTCCCGATAATGCTCGATCTCAAGGTTTCAGCCAAGGATTGTATATATGTTCTATATCTCATATCAAATTTTCTTTTAATGAAAAACGCCCAGTAATAACCTTGTATTCATCACATATTGTCAACCAAGGATTTCACAAAATGATTCTTGTATATGGACTGGAAATCTTTCGAGACAATTATTTTTATTAAAAATTACATAGAATGGTAGCTATGCATCCTGGCTTTATGATACAGTTCACTTGAACTTGAAGAAGAAAGGCTGAGACCTCGTTGAGTTATATACCATTCAGAAAGCCCATCAAATCCGTCACTCTGAAGCGAGCCCCTTCAACGAAGGTGTCCGGGAACCGGAGCAGGGGCTTGCTCCGAACCCATGAATCCTTTCTCCTCCAAGCCCCACCCACCCGTTATACCCACCCCGTAAGTCCCCTTTTGTCGCGTCATCTGGCGTCGACGAAGGTTTTTCTTGTTGATTTTTCATTACTTACCATTTTTATTTTTTACAGCCGCCCACCGCTGTCGCCCACCGACAAACGATCTCTCGGGTCTTGGACCGTTCCACCACCACCAAAGTTGCAGAAGGTTCCAGATTTCGAGAGTCCGCCCCTCCCATTCGTGGGCTTCAACCATAGCCTCGACATGCATGCTGCGCCTCTGTAACCACCCTCATTGTTTTGCGAGCCATGCTCCATGTCCAGACACCAAAAAACATATCTGTCAGGACATTGGCGCTACCTCAAAAGCGCGACACACCCCACCGTACACCTAGTTTTCGCAATACCACCGGCATGCTGCATCTCTATTCATCTTCCACACCCTTCTGCTCGTTCTAGATATCAAAAGAGTGACCAGCTTGCTGATACTGTGTTGGAAAATGCGGCTTGTCTTCGTGAAGCTTGCAACCTCTTCTAAAGCCACCTTCATGTTGTCCTACGAGCACCCCTTTGTGCCCTAGAGGTCGAAATATGGCCCGGCCACTTTCTGCTACTTCTAAAATTGACCAACAGCAGTTTCAGAAGGCGAACGACACCCCGATACAATCACAAACCCCTTCCACTTGGCCATGCAGAATCTGAACAATGGGCATCCCTGCGCTGTTTTTCAAGTCATGCTGTGTATCCATAAGTGGTTTACTTAGATGGAAATGAGGAGAGATATTAAGCCGCTAGGGGCAAAGATTGCCAATATTGAGATCGCTCCGTCTATCACCTGCAGATCTGCCCAGTGCCCCCTGCCTTAGACCCCACCCGGGCCATCATGCGCCTTGGCTCTGCTGTCCCAGCTGCTTTGCCAAAGTTTCCAAAGTTTCATTGTACAGTCGAACCCCTCATAACCCATACCTCTGGTAACCCATAACCCCTCATATCCCATAGGTTTTAGCGGCTACCAAACCGAGATTTACACCAAAATTGACCTCTCATAACCCATAACCCCCCATAACCCATAGCGTGGGCCGTCCACCGCGGGGTATGGGTTAAGAGAGGTTCGACTGTATATTATCTGGTCGGTGATAGTAGGCCGAGGGGCTACTGGGAACGGAGACGGGCGAAAGATTGACACCGTTCCGACACCCCCTGGGCGTGCGCATAAAATACGCCTCTGGTCATCCTTTGTTCAGGATGAACAAGAGATGGGCAGCGGGTCCGCTGCGGAGGCTGGACCCAGCGTTGCATTACGACCGCGGCAGTGAGACTGGGGAGCGCCTGCGGAGTAATGGAGAGAGAGGTTGACGAGGAGAAACTCCTGCGTCTCGGCAGGGATTAGACTTTTGTAAACCTCTCCGATTTTTAAATTAAACGGTGGTGTAGTTGTTGTTTGTGCAAGATGGTTGAGCCAAACAGCGGGAAATCTTCGTCGCTTTCTTTCTCCCTCAGGCCTCAACGTTTCAACCGCGATCGCCCTCTGGATTGCTCCGAGGACTATGAAGTGGATTTTTGTTGTCTATTTGCGAGCGGAGCGAGCATCCCTTCTCTAAGGGTGAATGGAACGTCGAGTCACTCTTCATTCGTGCTTTTGCATTGGGATAGCCCTCTGCAGCACCCTTATATCCTCCAACCGTCCCGGGTCAGCGTGTTTGGTTCGCTCAACTTGACATCGCATTTTGTGTTGTCATCGCAAGATGGTGCCATTGGGAAAAATCTTCAGCAGGACGAGCTCTTGCCCGTGTCACTCAATGCCGTTGCGGGCACATTGTGCATCTTGGCCAATCCTTCCTTGATCGTCTTACACGCTCAACAAGTTGCCTACAGGTAATCCTTATACTCTATACATATATGCAGAAAATTGAAGAATTTTCGTGTCTAGATATCCAGAAAAAGGGCAGTCTTTGACTGTGTGTCATGGCTCTAGGATGACGAAGTGAGCCTTGCCCGCGCCAAGTTGGCGGATATGTATTATCGGGAAGGTCTGGTTGGACCGGCCCTCAGAAACTCGGGGTCTTTGACTTCGACTCAAGACACCATCTGGCCTCAATTAAGTTTATATCGGCCCTCTGGACTGTTCCGAGGACTGCACCACCGCAATCAACATCCTCACTCAAGAAACCGGCTCCCAGCGAGATTCTGCGACTTACGCTCAAGTCTCCGATATCGACCTTACGAATACTTCGACCCTTCGCTGGACAGGTCTATCGTCGAAAAATATAAGGAGGAAAGTCGGATGCACACCGCCGACAAAGTCATGATGGATACTGAGGTAACTTTTCCTTCTTCGTCTCATCCCAGATATTGATCCAACTTTGCTGAACAGGACCGTAAAAATACTCTCAAGGCGTACGTGTGTGACATACGCGGCAATAATGAGGTCATGCCCCCTACAGCGTGCGCGGTTAACCCGTGGTAAATTAACATCCGCATAATCAAAGTTCGACACGAACAAAACCCACCTTCATGCTCTGGTTGTGCAGATCCAGAAAGAATGCAGTACGCCGGCCAAAGGCCTCGCTGATTGCGGGTCCATGTCCATTCTTCTGCGTTCCGCACGAGAAAGGACGGCTGGTGAGAGCGACACGCTGACCGAGTCCAAAAAGTCTGAGTTTGTTTCCAAAGTTCCTTACCAGACAAACGGTGACTCACTCAACTCGCTCACTGTCAGTGAGTGTGACTGACAACCTCATCCGATTCCACTGGCAGGATTACTGGCGTTTGTAACGGGATAGCCCCTTGCAGCGCCTTGAGTCCAGTTCGGCTAGGAGAGGTTGGCATTCATCCTGTATTGTCAATGGCGTCCCTCCCTCCATCTTCTAGCAGGATTTCTGGCGTTTGTGACGGGATAGCCCTTTGCAGCGTCTCGAGTCCAATTCAGCTTCGAGAGGTTGGCGTTTATCCACCTATATTATCAATCGGGTAACGTTATTCAGCCCAACTCCCAGTATTTGGGCCCAAACCAGCAGCAGCACAGTGCGGGATGACCCTCGACAGAAGGACAAGCACATGCGTGTCGACGTTTACGTTGGACTACCTTCAGGAGATCAACGTTCCCTCTCAAGCAATATGTTTTTCTGTGGGTTGAGAGTGCAGACAGCTGGTTCGCGCGTTGTAAATTAATGTTGGTATGTCCTCGTCTTGTCCACGTGAATCTGTATACTGTATTTCAACGTATACATTTTACAGATATGGCAAGAGACATTGCTGACCCGACACGAAACCCACCAGAGATGTATCCCCTGATTGAGAACGTCTGTCTTGGATTTCGTCGTCTCGAGGTGTTCGGCAAACCCTTTGGCGGCTTGCTAGTGTTAGTGGAGGAGAGGGCACGGAAGTCGAGGCCGGCGAAGCCTGATGTAGTCCTTTCGCTGCCCTGATAATCGCCTGAGCAGCAGGAGAATTATTCCTCGCGAACCCCGAAGTCGAGCCCGAGGGCGAGCTCATACGGCCCAATTGCAATCCAGACGACGAGCCACCGGCAGCACCCGCCGCCGCCATAGCAGCAGCGTACCGCAAGAAGGGCGTATACACCTTGACCTCCAACTCGCAGCTCTGTGCCTTCAGGATCCTGTCCTCCTTGTCCGTCGTGCCCGCTGGATCATGGAACGGCGACTGGTAGTCTTCTACTACCATTGACGAGTTCGTAGAAGCACCGGTAGCAGAGAAGCCTGCCCAGCATTGGCACTGGCACTGGGCCACCTGAGCGAAGGCGGAAGCCCAGATTGCCAGCGGCTGATCTCACCCTCGAGCGAGGCGGCTTGGTCCAGCGTGTACCCACAACAGCAGTCCGGATGGACGATGCGGCTCTTGATGCTCTGCGGAGCTGTGTTAACCTAATAATCAAATAAATATGTGCACTTTCCATGTTGGAAACACGATAGAAATACAAAAAAGGCACACCGAAAACCTCGCGCCCAGATATGCCTCATCCCTATCAACAGCACGAGCTCCATCTCCTGCGCCGCAGAGCGCGTGCGTGGCACTTGCACTAGCCGCCGCAGGCCTATGCCTCCTCTGCTTCGCAGCATAGTACTCCTCGTGCTGCCGCTGCCACTGCATAGCCATACCATTCCCATGGCTAAAGTCACCCCCAGCATCGTCTTCGGACCCGTAGCCGTCCTGTTCCATCGTGTCAAGCAGCTGCTGCTTTGAAGTTCGTACGATTTGAATAGTAGCAATAGTTAGTGAGCACGCAGGCAGCTTCACGGCGCAGAAGTAGGGTGGGATGTAAGGGTGGTGGCCCAGCGCGTCAGACGTAAACCTATCGTTCAAAGAAGGAGATCAGGAAATTGGCCAGGAAAAGTATCCCGCACGACACGAGACGCAACCTCAAAAGAGTGGGAAGAGAAAGAGAACGTCAACTTATAGACCATAAAACAACACCTCCCACCAAAGCATCCTTTTCCACTCCTTCCTTGCCCTTTCCCTTTCCGCCTCCCGTTCTCGCTTGCTCGTCCCAAGTTTTCCTGACACAACACCAGCCATCGCACCTCCACCCCCACCACCAAGACTGCTACTGCCCCTCCTGTCGTTGCTACCACCACCACCACCCGAAGCAAGCTTGCTCCGCCGAGTCGATGCGGAAGACGAGGATTCGCGGGCAAGACCCATCCCACGCGCCGCGTTTACGAACTTCCCGACCTGCAGTGGATACATGCTGGATACGGACATCGGAGGGGAAAGCAAATGATGCAAATAATGAGCGACCCCGCAATGCAAACGAGACACACCAGCAGATAGTCCATCTTTTCGGCCTCCTCTGCTGCCGCCATCGTATATGCACTGCCACTTCCGGACGAGGACGCCGTCGAGGAGGTGTGCATGCCCCATACGCCGAGGGCTTGTCGTGAGAGGGCATAGATCGCGGGGCTGTCTGTCGTTATCATGGTCGGAGTATGGCGTGGACGCGGTCGGGCAAGGCGAGCAAGCGAGGATGCGGTCAATTTTGGCTGGGTTCGATGTCAGAGAGTCCGATGGGGCGCTGATGGGGCGCTGATGGCTGATGTTGGGGTTATCGTCGTGCTGGGTTGGGAACAGGAGGAAGGCGATGATGGCTAACGAGTGCAGGCAAAGGTACGCGATGCACATTGTGCCGCGGACGAAAGGAACGATGACGAACACATATTCTGCCAAGCCAAATTCTAACCACTTGTTGCGAAATTTCACCAGGTGATTAGCAATATGTACAGCTTGTACTTGTTCTGGAAAGAAATATCAATTTTTGGCTAAGTTATTTATATTACAAGAGTGTAACACTTGTTTGCCGGTGGATGACTGTAGTGTAAATTTATTAATGTTGCAAAATTGAGTCTTCAGTGTCCCAAAAACTGTAATGAAGGCCCCAATTCAAAGTGGTGCGGTGGCAATTCAAAGTGGTGCGGTGGCCCCAATTCAAAGTGGTGCAGTCGTCCCACAATGGCCCCATGATATCTTTATAAGCCGGATACAATAGCTTGAGCTTCAGGCCGTCTTGGATGAATGGCGCGAGTCTCTCTTTGACATCAATGTCCGACAGTTGTCTAAATATCACAGAAACGGCATTGAGATCTCGCAAATTCGGGGTTTCGAATCTATGGGTAATGAAATCGACCAAGCTTTGCTCCTTGAATTTGACGTACGTTGAGCACTCGAATTCCTGAAGCCTTGGACAAATGTAGCCAGTATTCCGTGGTTTATTCAGCCCCTCCAAAAACCCATCAACAACTAGTGTCATTCCAATTCGAGTATGGATGGTGAAGATGTCGTCTTCGAACCTCTTTCGTCTGAAGGGGGCAATGGAGAGAGATGTAAGATGAACAAGGGACTGAAGACATTTTAGAAGGTTGTCCTGGGAAAACCCCTGGAAATTGGTGCCAAAAGTGCGGACTGTGTTGCGTACACCAGATAAAAAATCCAGGAGCTTGTCAGAAAACGGAAAATCGCCGAATTCAATGTGACACAGGCTAGGCAGTTCCAAGCAGCACAGGAAATCATCTATTCCGGAATCTGTTTCCTCGGCCAAATGGAAGCCTGTGTATATCGACATTCTCTCGAGGCATTTCATTTTTATGGGCCCCGTGTTTACGTGGTCCTCCTCGGCAACGGAGACATCAACGGAGACATCGAGACGAATGGCCGAAAGTCCTGGACACAGGTTAAATAGACCAACGAGTTCAGAACGCGTGATGCCGTGAACCCGGAGGTCGAGCTGGGTTAGATGCAAGGAGATGAAATCTATAACTTCCAGGTCCGATGGAGGTATTTCCAGCGTCAATATTTGGAGGTTTGGTGTTTTGAACAACCCGACCTCGTCCCACAACCCACCTTCCTCGTCATGACCATAACCCTGCCATGTCGGTGTAAATGTGAGATCTGTTAATAGAGGGACCTTCGTTGGACAAAGATTGGCGAGAAGCTTCATGCTGCAAGGAGATCCGCTGAATTTAAAGGCTTGCCATCGCGCAGAGAATTGAATGAAAAGTTCCAGGAAAGGAGAAATCTTGGACCAATGTCGGTCATCCTGCAATGTGAGTCTCAATGGGAGAGCGCCTGATCTGCATAGCCAGTTGCGAGCGACACAGAGCCATTGCTCGGGGAAATCTTCGCTGGGGATCCTCGCGAGGGAAGGATGCCTGACATAAACAATCATTGTAGTCCAGAGGCGCGGTGTGCCGTACGCAATGAGTCGCCATTGCTTACACACTTTTGTCAAAAGTAAAGGTGGTTCTTCGGGTGACATTGTCGCATGGTGATTTGGTAGACAGGCAATAAAAATTTCAGCCAGGACCTCCAATGGAAGGCAGCGAATTGTCTTTTCCTTTTGAGCCATAGTAATAGACCGAGAGTTGGCCAATGTCGACCAGCAGCTCTCCAGTTTGCTAAAGTGTTCACTAGTTGCTCGCAATAGTCCTCGGAGCAATCCAGAGGCGATCGTGGTTGAGGCCCGAGGAAGAAAGCGACGAAGATTGCCCGCTGTTTGGCTCAACCTCTCCTACTAGGCGAGACGCTGCAATGGGCTATCCCCTTACAAACGCCAGTAATCCTGCTAGAAGATGAGAGACGCAATTGACAATACACGTAGACTCGGATGAACGACAGAGAGAAAGCGACGAAGATTGCCCGCTGTTTGGCTCAACCATCTTGCACAAACAACAACTATGTAGGCCTTTGAATCGACTGACCTTTCTCCTCCAAGTCCCCACCCACCGTTACACCCACCCCGTAAGTCCTTTTTGTCCCGTCATTTGGCGTCGGCGAAGATTTCTTCTTGTTGATTTTTCATTACTTACCGTTTTCATATTTTACAGCCACCCACCGCTGTCTCCCACCGACAAACGATCTCTCTAGTACTGATACATTGGGATCGTTTGCGGGCCTTGGACCGTTCCACCACCACACCGTTGTCGCCCACCGACACGCGATCTCTCTAGTACTTGATACATTGGGATTGTTTTCGGGTCCCATCACCACCGTCATCGTCCACTGTCGCTTCAACACTCATTAAACCGTGAACTAAGCCAAACAATACGTTCAACAATCTCATAGCACAAGTCATAATTGGCGTTCAACCTTCTATCGCCGGCTCATAAGTAAGTACGTCGTTCCTGGTACTTGTCTTTTGCTGCTCCTTCTCTGATATTTGGAATGTATGCCTAGTTGAAAACTGAAGCGAGCATCCCTTCTCTAAGGGTGAATGGAACGTCGAGTCACTCTTCATTCGTGCTTTTGCATTGGGATAGCCCTTTGCAGCACCCTTATATCCTCCAACCGTCCCGGGTCAGCGTGTTTGGTTCGCTCAACTTGACATGCATCGTATTTTGTGTTGCCATCGCAAGATGGTGCCATTGGGAAAATCTTCTGCAGGACGAGCTCTTGCCCGTGTCACTCAATGCCGGTGCGGGCACATTGTGCATCTTGGCCAATCCTTCCTTGATCGTCTTACACGCTCAACAAGTTGCCTACAGGTAATCCTTATACTCTATACATATATGCAGAAAATTGAAGAATTTTCGTGTCTAGATATCCACAAAAAGGGCAGTCTTTGACTGTGTGTCATGGCTCTAGGATGACGAAGTGAGCCTTGCCCACGCCAAGTTGGCGGATATGTATTATCGGGAAGGTCTGGTTGGACCGGCCCTCAAAAACTCGGGGTCTTTGACTTCGCCTCAAGATACCATCTGGCCTCAATTAAGTTTATATCGGCCCTCTGGATTGTTCTGAGGACTGCACCACCGCAATCAATATCCTCACTCAAGAAACCGGTTCCCAGCGAGATTTACCTCGATTCTCGGAGCTCATAAGCAGGTAAGCATTCTCCTCCACTCATGCAGCTCGTCTGCCTTTCCGACAATCTTTCGACTCACGCCAGGGACGGGGTTGTCGTTCTTGCTCAAACATGTGGCTGACATGCTTTTCTCTGTAGATCGATGGACCACCGCCCTCTCGAACGCTCTGTAAGTGATATCCTCATCTCTAAAACAAATTCTTCTTTGCTTAGCTTTTCTCTTAGACGAGGTCCGGAAGGACCTTCTCTCCTTATGAGCCTATTGTGTGCAATGTTGAATTCGACGTTCTCTTGCAGTCATCGACAGCAGAGCAATCTGCACTCCATCTTCTAGTAAGATTACTGGTGTTTGTGACGGGATAGCCCTTTGCAGCGCCTTGAGCTAGGAGAGGTTGGCGTTCATCTACCTGTGTTGTCAATTGCGTCCCTCCCTCCATCTTCTAGCAGGGTCACTGGCGTTTGTGACGGGATAGCCCTTTGCAGCGTCTTGAGTCCGATTCGGCTAGGAGAGGTTGTCGTTTATCCACCTATACTATCAATCGTGTAACCCCGTTATTCAGCGCAACTCCCAACTAGCTCAAGAACTCATCGCCTGCAAACTATTATGCAACCTGCACCACGACGTTCACTCATCTGGATTGATTCGACGAGCTCGTTATGTGGAAAACTATACCCAAGGACCTTCTTATATTCCTTTGCCGTGGTTTTCGAGGCGAACCTCAACCTCAAGCTCGCTGACTATAAGAACCACGTCGCCTCAGCATTCCATATTTGACACCACTTACGGTGTCCCAGGGCCTCGGTGACAGTCTTGCTCCAACCTTGAGGATTGTGATTTGTTCCTACGGTTTCACCCTCCACATACGGGTCGCTGGAGTCGGCGCTATCCGTCTACACCGCTCACCTATCGTCCGCCCTCATGGGATCAATCCCATCGCCCTTCATTCTGTCAATCCGTGCCCCTGCCAGGCTCAACGAGACTGCGCATGGTCAATCCGTTGTGAAACTGGCCGAATTTATCGTCGAGGGCCGAACCCCATCTGTAGAATTCTACATGCATTAGACATATTTGTCCTACCGAACGTTATCTGAAAACCCAAATAATGACGGGCAACGGCATAACACTCATCTGGATTGATTCGATGAGCCTTTTGTATGGTAAATGGCGTCCATGGACCATTAAATTCATGTGCAAGAATCGTCTGAGTCTAGATATGCAGAGTCCTCTGCTATGTGGCACTTGGATTGATGCCAGACTCGTCAGGATTGATTCGACGAGCTTGTGACTGGTCAAACCCATAGAGCCCAGGTTTTCAACGCTCATGCGGTCAATCCAAATGTTCGTCTCTTCGCCCCTCACTTTGCGCTGACGTTTCCTCAATGGGTCTCCTATTCAGCCTACAGGGAGCAAGGATTCAAGGTATCATCCAAGACGGTAGACCAAGATCAAGAAGGAGTTTGACGTTGGTTTGAAGAGCTCGATATGAAGCGCGCGACCCTCCAGCGTTACCAAGGAGGACGAATACGGTACCATATAGGGTAACTTGAATTCAAGAAAGGTACATGATACTTTTTGCACGTCAAGTCTGAAAACACACTTATCTTCTTCCGTTTTGAACCAAAGGAAAATGGCCAAACCCATTCCAGGTGCTTGCCCTACTCTTCTGCATTGTTTGCCAGACCAACCTCGCAGTACGTTCTTTACCTAGCTACCAATCTTTAACGATTAATGGCTTACGATCTCTTACGATTGGTATTTTTTAAATATAGATTTCATTGTGCATGTCGGACTGCCACATCGTTTGTGGCACCTTGAGTTACTTGCGACTCGCTCAACCTCTTTTGGCTGCCGGACGAAAATAAGGTAAGCACATGCATCCTTTCTACCACAACAGCTCTAAATAACAACATCTTCAGTTGAAATGCAGGAGGAACTTGCTGATGGAGGACTCAGCTCAATATACGCGTTGTTTGGCCGTTTCTCCTTCCCCATCTCAGCAAGACGACGACAATATAAGCTCCAAATAGAGCGACGCCAACTTCCTGGACGAAGTCGACGCCACTCTCAACAATTTGAATGATGAACTCGACGATACGGAGCAAGCTATGACAGAGTGGTTTGGTCATATTCTTCAGAGGTCGTTTGAATGAACCGATTGCGTCTTTGAGACCCAAAGTCCCTGTGCTGGCCATTCTCGCACCGCGTCGATACAGGTTCAATAGTGCTACGTTTGGCACTTACAGTCCATTACAACAGTCTATGGCTCCTACAGCGTCCGTCGTCCCCATCTAAATCGGGAACGGGGTCTTATGGATCTTATTCCAGGACTGACATGCGATCAAGTTTGCTTTCTTCTCCTCCACCTCTACCGATGACTGCTAGCGGGTTCCACTCTGCAACGCATGGCGCGACTGCGTGCAGGTACTTGTATAAGCCCATCCTATTCAGCTTTTCCAAGCACCTTCATCAATACCAATACCCACACGGTTAGACAGGGTCTTGTAACACACCCAACGACGAGTCCAAGACCTATACCGAGACAGAAGCTTTCACTCGCACTTCGGTAACCTTCACATCTGAATTGCGTCGCCCTCAAGCATCGCCTCGGTCGGGTCTTGCATCCGTGAGAAACATCGTTGCCCTATGGAAGGAATGTATGCGCGCTGCTGGCCGTCCTGGAGAGAAGTCGGCTCCGGGATCTGTTTCCTCCACATCTCTAACGGCTCCAGCTGCAGAAAATGATGGCCTATATGGGATTCGCCGTCGAGTTGAAGGTACTCGTGCTCGGCTCAGAGAGTCGAAGGCAACGAGTAATCCAGGTGTAACACCAACTACGCCCAAGCAAGGAACCGGTGCGTCCTTATTCAATCCCAACTTTTCTTCTTTTTTAATTATTTCTATTATAGCAGTCTATCCACATCGGCCTGGTATCTTAATGTCTCATCTACTCATTCTCCCACTCGACGGTCAGCCGTTGATGGATATGCTCATGCCTTTCCATATGTTGTCTGCAGACGGAGTGGAAAGATTAGCTGCTAAAGTCTCCTTGAGAGACAGCAATGGGTACAATTCTCTCCAGTAATAGCACCAGCAGCCATTCCAGCGTCTTTGTCCCGCCTCTTAGTTCTCCGCCAGATATCTCTGACTTCCTGTCAAACACTTCTGTGTTATCGCGACAGTCGCGTGTCGGGTGTGTCGGATGGAGAGCGCACAGCGAAATCGGCCTCTAGAACGCTAGCCATGGAGAACCCTTGTATTTGATACGCGGTTCTCCTCTTCTGGTTATTTTAGGAGGCCTACCACCTTCGCCTCCGCCCATTGATGTCAATATCCACCAAAAATTGCCCACCTTTTCCTACATCGGCGGCTCCAAATTCATGCTGGGTTTCTCTTGTATTTGATACCTAGAAATTATTTGCTTCTTCCAGGAACCTCGGTCATCTTGATGCCTCAATCGGATCATTCGATCACCCCGCACCTTTTGCACAGCTACCGACACCTCTAAAATTAGATTTTAGCGCCCTCCGTCGATTGCATCTTGTTTCTGTGTGATTATGTGCAGAACGACGCTATGATTCTCCTTTTCAGCGGCACTGTACTTTGCGATGTCCCAGTTCGTATGTTGCCATCAAACACGATTACATCAGACGCGTTCTCGCGTTCGGACTTTCCATCACTCTGGTCACCCCTATGGATAACCACCGACCTCTTGGACGTTCTCGTCGCCTCCCTTGCCGATCCTATGCAAACCGACGTACCTCTCGGACGAATCCACCCCCAATCACGTTTTCCAACTGGGTCCTTACGGACAAGATAAACCTCCGAGGCTACGATCATCCAAGTCTTTCAAATGCGCTCATGATTGCTATGCACACGGACACCGTGCAAGTTTCGCTTCGTACGGCACTCGGTGGATCGGGAGGTCGAAAGGTGCACTTGGTAGCGACGAGGTATGCCCAGCCTTTCCCCCTTTGCTTCATCTTGTCTCATTTGGTGGGATGGTCCAAAACCCGAAAACGGTGGTGGTGGAACGGTCCAACGGAAACGATTCCAATGTATGACAGGTGGCCGCGTGCCCAGAGGCAAACAACGAGGCAGTTGATTTTGAACTGCCCTTAGGTCTGTTGAGGCGGTTGAAACACAGTTGACTCACGCACGCTTGTTCCAATCGCGGCGATGCGGCCCGGAGCCACATGTCACGCTTAATTATCGTCGCCTTTCTTCCACTACCACCACCACCACCACTACCACCACCACCACCACTATTGTTACCACCACTACCGCCATTTATCGGCGAGGCTCTCGTGGTGAGATATAAACGCCACTCAACACCAACTCATTTGACAAGAAACCTATTTAGTCGACCCCCCATTAATATTTGATTAATATTCGCCATACTCGACTCTCCTGCCATCTTCACGCGCAGAGTCAATACCGGTGCCGCAGACCGCCTCTCCTCAGGGTCGCCAGTTTCCTGATCCTTCGGACCGCGGTGCATGTGCTCGTTTCAGACTGCGCCGGAAAACACGGCAAACATCATCCTCTCGGCGCTCATCTTCATCGGACGCTGCTATCGCCACTCTCGAGGATGCAACTCTAGACCTCTATCGCCGGGTTCACAACCTCACGGAGACCGTTCTACAGCAGGCTGCCAATTTCCGGGAGGAACTCTCAGCGGGTATGGTTAGCAATGTCTCAGATGCGGTGGCCTCAGCTGCAATGACGTCAGTTGCGATGGGCTGCCGGTTACTCCGACGCGTAGCGCACATACGACTGCACGATGTCTACAATCCACAACCTCCACAACGTCAGATCTCTCAGCGTTCTTCTTCTCGCGGTGACCGCCTTCAAGCCTCAGCGACTTCCTCAGTTCTGACTCGAGATCATGCCAGAATCGCACAAATATGTCTTCATCCCCATTGCACGCGCAGAGATCATAACGAAACTTTACGTCGCGTTCATGGGTCAATACCCGCAAATGTTTCTGCCCGCATGCATGGCTAAAGGCGGGGGTTGAGAAACCGGACTCCACTGGTGGATCGTGTATTCAACTGGTTACGTGCCCGACCCGCGGACGGTGCCCAGAGCCAAGGTTGACCCGGTGGTATACTCTATATATTCCATACTCAGATTATACTAGGGAAGAGTCGACTGCGTGAGCGCTGAAGCCGCGATGCCGCGATTTGTTATCGTCGAGGCAGGTGACTGCTGACTGCACGTGCATACTTTGAACGGAATTTCCGGTGCTACAAGGACCCTGAATTATGGGGGTGCAAAGACACCTTGCAAGCAAGGTAAAAAGCAAGGTAATTCTCAAGATTTATGACAGCCAACCCAGGCCAGCAGCTTTTTTTTTTTTGAAATCCCGTTTATAGTCATTTCGCGGCGAACCCCATGTAGACTACTCACAACCGGCGAGTACCTATGTAGATAGACGACTCCCAACCCTGACGGACCAATGAAGCTATCTACCCGGTCGCATATGCGTGTGAGATACAAATGTAATGATTACTATAGAAATGTTCCTATATCTGGAAGCTTCCATCCCATTAACGACAATGAATGGGAAGTGGGCGCTTACAATTCTTACGATTCGTAGTCCCCCTAGACGCTGGATTGGTGCTAGATAGATCACATAGCTGTATTTTCATCCACTGTCCACCTTGTCCTGATAATGACGTGTTTGAAACCCAATAGAGGACTGTTTATTGATTTTTGCTTTGGAAGTTATAGTCCTAACCCACAGGCTGACGTTGAATCACCAAAATGTATGCGACAAGCTGTGTGGTCCTCGGTAGCCTTTGGGGACTTAAGGCCGGGGGACATAGGCGTCGGGAACAGAGATTTGCACCTCACCCATGTGAGTCGGGGTAGAATGGCATCCCTTTCAAGTCGGGTCGCGGGCAAGAGCCCGACGGCAACACTGACAACGGCGTCCAGTCCTCATTCAAGTTTGGCGTCACGCCGCCAGTACTCTCCACACCCCCAAGCTGACTACTCACCTAGCTCCTTCTTTCTCTTCTTTCTCTCTTTACAGAGCGCAGTAGCAGTGGGCGTCATGAAGACAGATACCGCTCCTCCCGAGACGACCGTGGAGGACACCGTGGGAGTGACCATGATTACAGAGGTGGCGAGCGCGACAGGTACGGCGGTGGAGACAGGGATAGAGGCGGAGGCAGAGGTGGCCGGGGCCGGGGCCCCCAAGGCATGATGATAACCATCGACGTGAACACCGTGGTCCTCAAGACGATGAATTCGAACCGTCGCGGGGTCCACCTCGTGGTGGCAGAGGCCAGGGCAGAGTTGAAATTGGCACGCCTGAGAGGATGTCGCCAACTCCTGAAGGTGCAGTCCTGTTGTCGCAGAGGAAACGAAAGGCTTCAGGGTGGTCGCAACGCATAAGTCCAGCTGCCATGGAGATAGCGAGCCCCAGGAGTCTAAGGAGGTCTTTGGATTTCGTCTGTCTGTCTACCCAACAGGTAGTGAACGCTATTCACCCAATAAATTGCCCGCAGCACGTGATTGAATCCAGATGAATCTGCTGCAGCACGTAGCTTAGACCATCACTGAAGCCCTTGAGACCCCATGCTGAATCTCATTTGTAATGACGTGCACCATTTGACATCCGAATTCCACCAAGAGGTATCATACATGAAGACAGACAAAGTGTTCATTCTGCTAACCATCCCTCCCACTGTTTGAAATGTGAAAATCACGTTCCTCGGGACCAACAATTGCCTGCCTTGCTGTGCATATTGAACAAATCTAGCCAGGCAAATGAGACAAAGCCAGATAGCACGAGAAAAAGTATCTCGCCGTCTTACAGCAAAATCTGCCAACCGCGCGTCATCACCCCTCATATTCACTACGCCCGGCACAGCTACCCCAACTCTCATGACCAATATGTCGCCATTCCATTGGCGTCCTGGGACCAATGCTGAAATGGTTGGGTTGAATGGCAGGAGGCGATGGTTCTTGAGAAACAGATAGAAACCATAGAGGCATCCTGCCCGCCGTACGGTGACGACCACATCATGTATATGAGGTTGTGTACGCATACCCGATATAGCTTCTTCGATGATTGGGAAACGCCGGTACTGGGTTTTCCTCGTTAAAACAGGGATGAAGGTCGGGCGGGTAGAAGATACGCTGTACAATCGTGCGCGCACAATTGAATACTTAGCCTAAGAAGAATGTGAGTATACGGCTTGAAAGATGTGAAAAATTCAATCCTACATTGCGAGAAGGCGGGATTCGAGAGCGGGTGGAAGGCATAGCTGGATTATGGACATGATCGCCGCGCTGGATGCTCTTTTAAGGAGCACTGGGATTGAACTCCCACCATATTCTCACATGACTCCGCAATCCTTTGGCCTTGGGCAGATGGGTAGATAATCTGTGCCAACCAATTTATGTGAGAGCTGGCCCCTCACACCCAAAGTGTCGACTCCTCAGTTTGGCGCTGCTGTAAGCGTGGACAACAATAGTACACATGCAGTGACTCCATTGGCCTTTCGCAGGAGACCGAGTCAAACGAATGAATGTGGATGTCCCTGAATAAGACGGCGGGGGGACGAATGAGTTGGCCAATTGTCCTCGATCAAACGTCGGTCCGATGGAAAAATTCAGGAAAATTTTAGATGTTCTCAGGGTTATATGGTACCGAATAATCTCAAACGAGTCCGTCTGAGACACACCGGAAGTCCAATGGAAGACGATGAAGTAGCCTTGAGTTGAGAGTGGACGCTGAAAACAGTTGAGAAGTTCCTAATAAAGGATCCGCTCCTGCGGGAAGGCTCGCCATCCTCAAATTTCAAATAGAATAATAAAGTTATAAATTAATTATTAATATTTCGAGGATAATTACCCCATTTCTGAGTACCACTGCGGGTCGAAAAACACGGAATTCTTCCGCACAAAACCATAGAACACGATTGATTGGACTCCTACACAAGATATGAAGGGCATAGGGGACGAAACGAGAGAGATTATCAGTTAGTAAACAGATTTGGCTTTGTTTGTCCGCCCTGGCCAGCCCTTAGCGCTCGCAACCAAATAAATACTCGCTCACTGTCACGGGAGTGTCACTGTGACCGACAACCTCATCCGCCGCTTCCACTAGCAGGGGCGTTTGTAACGGGATAGCCCTTTGCAGCGTCTTGAGTCCAATTCAGTTGGTGTTCACCACCGCCCAAACCACCAGGAGCACAGTGCGGTATGAACCTTAATAGAAGGACAAGCGCGTGCGTGTAGCTTTTGAACATGGAAGAGCAGACTTGGAGCGCTTATCGTCGAACATCCACTTCGTCGACAAACACCGATCGATTGTCATTAATGCACCCTTTTGCCCTTTGCGTGACAGTTTCTGTGACGTTTGCTCAGTGCACTCTCGTGTTGGAATATTGATGAGCGCACGCAAAAGGTTCATTCAACGTCATATGCTTGGCATGGCCCGCCCGTAGCACCTTCTTCATCGATTCATCATTCATCTTTTATTTCATATCGATTTCTTACACACGTGGGCTCGTCGTTTACCACTAGATAATGTACTGTAAATCGCATATAGCTAGCGTACAATATTAATAGAGACGAAGCCTTCGCTCGATTGCGAGGGTCCCTATTCACATCCCGAGTAACCGACGCGGACACGGTTATTTCAACATCTCGCAGACCTGAGCTGACTCACTTTGAGCCTTGTTGCGGACTCCTGGTGCTCTGGTGCTCAGCGTGTGGGAACTTACTGATCCCTGCATAGTGCTGATCCCTGCATGACTCAGAGCACTTGACCGCAATGGGCAACAGTGGGTTGACTCACTCCATTATTTATTAACCCGAGCAAATGCAGACTTTCTCCTCTCATCCTCGCCTCTCGCCTCTCGTTCCAATCTAACCTCGCTAGATTGGTGGGTTCGGACAACGCTATGGAACACCCTAACCCCGGTGATGGCCCGGACGTTATCATGAAGTCGGTATGTCAGTCTATCATGTAACCACCGGAACACAACTCATTCGTTGCTTAGGATCTTAGACCCGAAGATGCTGAAAGGTCTCTGCACCTTCAGCAAATGGAACAAATGTTGGCAAAGGTAGGCGGATTACAATGACCAATTTTTTTAAAGCTGACTATTTTCTAAGGTGCAACAATCGGACCAGAAAATGGCGGAGCTCATGGGACACGCCGAACGAATGCATAACATGATGGCCGAAGCCAATGCGCGTGCTGAGAGAGCTGAAGCTCAGGCGAGAACATTGGCAGAAAAACTCGAGGAACTTCGTGTCGGGCCTAGCGGTGCACTGGACGTCGTCATGCCTCCTGTTGTAAGCCGAAGTGGCATGGAACGTCAGGAGGTGCCGCAGGATGAGCTATATGAGGCGGGTGACGAGGGCGACCCTGATGAAGAGGCTGAGGTAAAGCCTTCTTTATCCATTGATTGATGTAAAAATATTAACTTGCTTTCGTAGATTGAGAATGTTCAAGCCACCCTTTTACCCGCAAACTTGGCAGGCATTCATTTCCGAAGAACGATTATAGGGGCGGGTCCGGTTTTACGGCTCAAGGATGTGCCCACCAGGAGCAATGCGCCGACTTCAGCAATTCCTACGACAGCAAATCTAAACCTGCCGGGCGGTAATGTTGGAACAAGCTCGGAAATGAACGTGAGTCCAGAATGGATTTTATACATAAAGTTACTAAGATCATTTGAAGCTCGGATCTTTGGAGAGAGCTGTTTCTTCTCTTACAACCTGCATCACCAAGTTAACGGAGAAATTGTCTCCTGGTCAGGTTTCGCGTACGGAGAAATACGGAGCCCCGAAATCCCGCGAATTCAAACTTCCTCCTCAAAGGTTTACGACACCTGATCGAACTGCGAGATTGGTAAATATACCCTATAAATCAATCTTAATTCTCAAATTGTTGATTATGGTCACCTAGGCCTCTGTACGCAATGTTATGAATAAGTTCTTCGACATCGCTAAGGATGCCGACGTCCTCTTCAAGCCACAGGCAGATGAAACCGAGGTCGAGGCTTTCGAAAACGATGAAGGACCCGGCCCTACCCCCCCATATCTTCCAGATTGGTTTAATATCAAGGGAGCGTGGAATCACGCGTTACTACTACTGTTCATGGAAGAGTACGCGAAACAATATACGATTGAGAACGAAGAAGACCAGGATGTCATATCCAAAATGTTCATGGACAGACTGTTCAGGCTTCGCAAGAACATCAAGCATGTGAAACGACGAGCAGGTGAAACAAATACACAGCTAAGTCAGCGGTATTTAGCCATGCACGCTCGGGTCCTTAGGGAGCAAAGGCGGAACAGCCGACGAAATGAAGTAAGCCAAGCCACGATTATCTTTTGATAAATATTGACAACCATGGCAATGTTAACAGACGTTCGAGACTCGAAGCAGAATAACAGTACAGAACAGAATGGCGCAGAGAGGGGAAGCAAAGGATAGCTGGGAACATTTGGACAGTATATTAGAGACTCTGGGAGCTGGTGGAATGAGCTCAGACGAGAGTGAGCTTGACAGTGACGGACGAAAGGTGTACTATGTGAAAGGGATGAGTTGGCGACGCAAAACGTTAACTGCTAGGATGATCATTATCGACCGAGATCGCAACATTACAACTGCCTACAACAACACAAGGCCAGGAAATCCTCCACGCCTTCGCAAACGGAGAAATAACCCAACAGACACGGCGAGGAATGCCCTGCCTGGATTACCGATCAACTTTTATGATCGAAATTGGTATAGCCAGCTCACTGACAGGCAGAAGAAGGAGATCAGAGCAGTCCCTGCTGTTGAGTTATTTGAAATTGTATCGTAAATGATAGGTTATATCATTCTATTGCTCGCGCGCTCGCAATCTTTGGCTAAGGATGAAAGGCTCGTCAAACAACCACAAATCTTGATGCACAAGCTGGACCAACATTGGATTCATTTTCTCAGAGAAAGTCGGAATTGAGAAATCCGCCCATTTCCCATCTATTGAAGCCTGTATGGAAAGGAAATGCAACATTTAATATTCGAGATGAAAATCCTCTCAGAAATGTATCAGTCGGGCACAGATAACTTCATCCTGCAGGGGCGTGATGGTGTAGTGATACCATCGCTCGTGCTTTGCTGACGGCGAGGCCCAGGGTTCGAACCTGCCCCGAAACCCTTCCAGACACACCATAGACACTGGGAGATTCTATCACTGTTATTACTTAAGCCGGAATCAATGATGTCTCTGTTGGATTAAGGTCGAGTGGTGGGTCTGGTGATATTAGCTGGATCTAGCGGCGTGCGAATAAAGTAGCCTGACAGACTGGGAGGGAAAACTGTACCGTTTGTACCAATCTGGCACTGCATGTGGGAACGGAGTTGGGAGGGTTTACAGCCAGATTCAAAACGATAGGCCATCACAAAAAAGATACTTGGTGGGCGGAGCTGAAATTCCATGATCCGAAATGGTCGCCGGTGTTTGGGCGAGCTGCTTGGAGAGATTATGTAATTTTATGTGTGCCCTGTCGGGGATTGAATATTTGGGTCCGCTATGTAGATGTTTTTTTTCTGATGGCCCAGGCTCCTAAAACCACCTCTCGTATCTCGAGGACGACTTATGTGAGGGGGAGTTGATGTGAAATATGAGGGAGGGTGGCTGTGTTGATAAAGCAATAGCCAAATAAATAAGTGAACGGGTTCTCCTCCTATCGAGAGGAGAACCCGTTCACTTATTTATTTGGCTATTGCTCTATCAACACAGCCACCCTCCCTCATATTTCACATCAACTCCCCCTCACATAAGTCGTCCTCGAGATACGAGAGGTGGTTTTAGGAGCCTGAGTTGCCGCCTACATGGGTTGGGGTAGCTGGGGGTTGTCTATCTACATTAGGTACAGGCCGGCTGTGAGTAGTCTACATGGGGTCCGCCCCGAAATGACTATAAACGGGATTCAAAAAAAAAAAAAAAAAAAAAAAAAACTTCATCCTGCAGCTCAAGGACGAAGTCAACATTGTTGTCGCTTCTCTGTTTTATGAAGATCGAGCTTCTCCCTGATTCTATTGCGAATATTCCATAGGCCGTACAACATTTCTGGAGTATGGCACATCAAATGCTCTCTCGGAGGGAAGAATGTGATGGTCACGTCATATCGGGTCTGTGCATGTCTCAGTGCGCCTTTGTTCTCTCGTCTTACCAGTCTATTGCTTGAGTCAGTATCTTCTTGCCTTAGGTTCCTTTCTAGGTGGAGCTGAATCCATGGTCAGGTAGAACTCGCTCTGGACAATGTTGTCTATAGCGTAGGGCTTTATTGCGAGCGCAGCGAGCAATCATTTTCTAAGGGCTGAGCCGGGATGTAAACAAATACAAATTGTTGACACGTTTCCGTTTGGCGGGGGCCATGTTAAATCGTGAATACCACAGTCAATACTGGGTATTTTTGCTTGGGATTCTGATATCGGCTGTAGACTGCAATGGCATGTATCATTATGCAAAAAAAACTTGGGATTTTGGACATCTCTACAGGCATGAGCCTTTTACAAGATCGTTGCTGCAAGGTCCGGCTTCACCCGACGACCCGGGCCGGCGGGAACTGACGGATTTTAGTGAATGGCCGAATAGGGCATGATCGAAAAAGGAGGTCTACGAGATGAGTAAGCATTTAAAGCCATCTCGGAAAATCACCGACGCACTCGTTGAACCTCAGTTTTTCGAGGATGAGCTGAAATTTTTGCACTCAGCGGAGGCGCCTCGTACGGCTTCGAAGTTTTCCAATACATTGGCTCCGCTCCTAAACTCTAGGGGAGTCTTCCTTCACTCGACGCGTCGCGGAGCTTGCACAGATTTTCTGCAAGCCAAGACGGACTTTCAGCCGGACGTGGTCACAGACTGGGATTCTGGAGAAGGCGTGGAAGGCCAGCGATGCCTCACAGAGGGCCATATGGCAGCGCCAGGCAGATGACAATGCTGCAGCGGTGAAGGCCATTGAAGAGCAGGCGGTATTGGTGCGCTCATTGCTTGTTTGCTTGCATATTCCGTGATCACGCTCTGCCGTGTCACGATGGTTCTAACTGCTCACCTCAACTGCTCGCATATACCGTGGTTGTGCCCTGCCGCATCACAACAGCTCGCTTCAAACTGCTCATATATACCGTGGTCATGTCCTGGTCACGACGGCTCGCCTCAAACTGCTCGCATATTCCGTGATCGTGTCCTGCCGCGTCACGATGGCTCGCTTCAAACTGCTCGCCTCAAACTGCTCGTATATTCCGTGATCGTGTCCTGCCGCGTCACGATGGCTCGCCTCAAACTGCTCGCATATTCCGTGATCGTGTCCTGCCACATCATGATGGCTCGCTTCAAATTGCTCGCTTCAAACTGCTCGCCTCAAACTGCTCGTATATTGAACTATATTCCGTGATTGTGTCCCGCCGCGTCACGATGGCTTGCATATTCCGTGATCGTGTCCTGCCGCGTTACGATGGCTTGCTTCAAACTGCTCGCATATATCGTGATTGTGTCCTGCCGCATCACGATGGCTCGCCTCAAACTGCTCGCCTCAAACTGCTCGTATATTCCGTGATCGTGTCCCGCCGCATCACGATGGCTCGCCTCAAACTGCTCGCATATTCCGTGATCGTGTCCTGTCGTGTCACGATGGCTCAAACTGCTCAACTTCCAGAAAGTCGGATCTGCTGGGTCACAGGTGCGCGCACACCTTGGGCCAGGTCCTCGCACCGTGAACCTTGCACCTAGACATGGCCCGCGCACCTCCGCAATTTGCCGAGGTCTTTCCCATGCACCCAACGCGCACCAGCGCGCACCTCGCACCTTGTCACTCACCATAAATGCACCTGTCACTCCAGTACTCGCACCTCTTATCTCGTACCTAGCACTTCGCACTTCGCACCTCGCACCTGCACCTTGCACCTAGCCACGGCCTACCTAGTGCAAACAAGTGCCAAGTATCCCCGCAACGTCATGCGAGTCAAAGCGCGCTCTTAAGCGCCGGTCAAAGCACTCTCATGCGCAAGTCAGAGTGCTCTTATGCGCAAGTCAGAGTGCTCTTATGCGCAAGTCAGAGTGCTCTTATGCGCAAGTCAGAGTGCTCTTATGCGCAAGTCAGAGCGCTCTTATGTGCAAGTCAAAGTGCTCTTGAGCGCAAGTCGAAGGGCACTTTCTCTCTCTGTGTATATATACAGCCTCTGTTTTTAAATTCATTATATTTTCTCATCTCAATCATGCAAAGTATATCCACAATTAATCCTGGAATAAAAACAATCAGCACAATGGTTATGGAACTTACGGTACTGTTGGAGATTAGTGACTGAGCCACTCACATAGCAGAGGCGGTGACATGTTTATAGCAACTGTTACTAACAAATATGGCGTGTGCCAGTGCAGTGACCGCCGCCCCCGTCTGGGCAGCATAACGGTGCGAGCAGAAAGTGCGCAGGATTGTGGAACAGTGGAAGGGCAGTCCACGCACCAGGTCCGCGCACCTGGCTCCCAGTCGATTGGCAGACGTTCTCACCTATGTCATGACAGGTTATGACATGCCGGTAACCTCTGTATGACTTAACAGGACAACTGGCGGCCCGATTTGACAGTTGAATGTCCGCCGTGCCGGTTATCGGCACATCCAGCAATGTAAAAATCTAGCTATAGGTTCCCGTGGCCTCGAGAATAATGACTTAGTAAGTCTGGATAATAAATTTCAAGTCGAGGAACTGGTTGGGGCGGAGAAAGCTCCTCGAGAAGTTCGGATTGAAATTCCATCATCATGTCATGAAATACACTGAAAAAGGAAGGAATGAACGCTCGGACACAGTGCTGAAAGTAACATAATGACCCTTCAAAGCTTCAAGCTCAAGCTTCAGTGCCGGTATTGTGTACGCTCAAGCGCTCAGCGCTCAGTTCTCACATCCACCTTCTGCACTACAACAAGGAGGTGCGAACGGCGAGGACGTGCTACCTTTTCTCTTTTCACGCGCAGAGAAAATCCCCCAGTTCGCTCTTTCGCCTTTACTATAGTCTACTACTAGTACTAGTACCTCTCATCGTCGGCATCGACTATGTATGCCCCGTCGACCCCCTCCTCCTTCGATGTCGGCAACCTACCCCTCTCCTGCCAAGTCTATTGGGCTCGTGCCTTCGTTATCCTCCACCACCACCACTAGACCTGTGACAGATCCTTGCATGAGGGAAAACCCTCGATACAAGGACCTGGAAAGCGGAGTTTAAATCCCTGATGCACTACTTATGATCGAAAATCGAGCCTCGGACATCACCGAATGCCTTTTCCAGTAATTCCACAAAAGGTAATTTTGCGAACCTCTGCCAACGACTAACTTTTGCGCTGTCTTCACTCTTACCACCCAAATAACCCCCGCCTGGCCAACGCTTTTACGACGGTCGTCAAAGCCGTTGACTCCTGTTACAACTACGAGGAATAATGCACTGATGAACGTGAGAAGGAACACAGAGGTGACTTGACCACGCCACCGAGGCTCACCCACGAAAACCTCCAGCACCCAGAAACCTACAGCACACCCGCTGCAGGCAGGGTCAGACATACGTAGATGCCTAACACAACAGGGATGTGGCTCCGTGCAAGACACCTCAGAAAATCGGCGAACAGCACAACAGCAAACGCGCTGCACGGGAGATAAGGCCCATGAGATGTGGCAGAATCATGGTAAGCAACGGTCCGCCTTATTGTACAGAAACTACTCCTAACCATTTCGGTCACCCCTCTGTTGGCATTCCCAGTGCCTAACATTCTCCTTTGCTTCGTCGGTCTCTTATGTTGCCTCCGTCTCGTGATCGGCACGGGTCGGCGACGATGAAAACAGCAGCAGCCTCAACAGCGACGACCGGATTTCGACCAGCTATCCCCAGCACCTGAGACTGTTGCCCTTTCACGGGTTAGATCGATATACGGACCCGCTCCAACACCCCTACTGGGCACCCAACACTGACCCTGCGGATGCAGACGGTCTCGACCAGGTCGTCCGGACCCAGCGCCACCGCTACAAGTCTGAACCCTGCTGACCTGCGTGGCAGTGGCTCAGGGATGGGCAATTCGGCTCCTGGAGGTGTCAAAGCAGAGTGTTCGAACTGTGGTGCCACTCACACCCCTCTTTGGAGGAGGGGTTTGAATGATGAGCTGAACTCTGCAAGCTGGTGCGTGATATCGGTTTTATTTCTCTCGCACTCATATTCACTAATTCCCTCTCTTCCTAATAGCACAAGTGATTCCGACTGAAGAGCATGCGATGGTGCTGAGGGCCGCACTTCACAGGTTGCACCCCGCTCCGAAACCATCAATGTCATGGGTAAGTGGCCCGTCGACAGCCAAACTTCTCCACTTTATTCAGACGCAGTTCGACCTTCAGTAACAGCGCAGTGCTACAACTGCCATACCAGTGGGACCCCGCTCCGGAGAAAGGAAGATGAAGGCGAGACAGTTTGCAATGCGTACATCTGAAACCGCTTCAGGCATGATGCTCTCCTGAGGATACCCCTTCTGCCAACCCAGGGGTTAGCCGCCGCACCTCGCCTGTCCGAGAGGCCTCTCCTACCCTTCTAAGTGGCGAGGGTACCACCGACGAAGCTGTATAGTAGATATTTTTAATTGCGAGCGCAGCGAGCAATCATTCTAGCATCGAACCTGCAGCCTAATCTCCGCCATTACATACTCAACGCAACACTCTGATCTAATCGATCTCACACTATGTCATATTCCGATCATTCTCTAAGGGCTGGAGGCCCGGACAAACAAAGCCAAACTTTCCGATGCAAAAAGTGACCCCATTTTCAGCCCATGTTGCGTGCGTTATATCTCAATCGTTATTGCCCCTCTTCCTTTGAAATCTTGGGATTGGATAGGTTTTCATGTATTGTATCAACGTATCCTAAAAAATTCTAGGATTTTCGTCTTTCTTTCGTATTCAGAAGCCCACAAAAATTCAGTGTCACACACTATTAGGAGGGCGAGGCGAGCGCCCCCGCAGGTCTGCGGATACGTAATATATTTCCATATATATCAGCTTAAGGCACGGCTAGTCGACTTAAGTCGACTAGCCGAGCCGAACCGTCTAATTTTAGCAGCTTATTACGGCTTAGCCAGCCGTAAAATCAATAATTATAAGCCGCACGTTAGCTGAGCTCAGCCGAGTTGAGCTGAGTCACGGCAACACTAGGTCGAGCAACTCAGAGTCAAAACGGAAACTCGGTGATCTCGGAAAGTCGAGTTTCGATCATAAGCAATGCAACAGGCTGGCAAGTCCCGGTTTTCCAGTCCTTATATCGAGGCTTCTCACTTGCTGCAGTCGACATCCTCATATAAGGGCTGGTCACCAGTCTACTAGTTGCGATCCAAGAACAACTTTTCGAACGCATGAAGGCTGCAGCAGGGTCCGCGAAACGCAATGGGTCGAACATCCTGCCTGGAGATGCAGCTAACCGCGCCCCAGAAATGCATCTGGGCAACGCGCAAATCAGTTCTATTTCTGTGGATAACGCTATACGCGTCAAACTGCCTGCTCTGGCTTCTTTAACGGAGAAAGCAAAAACGATGGCAACTTATTCTCCCCCGCTTGCACAAAACTCAAAGCCAACGACAAAGCCGCCTTCTCATAATCGTCCCACACAGCCCTTACCTGCAGATTGTTCGTCGAGACCTATGGACGACGTTCACAACTGGGATAAGGTGATTGGACTTCACAAGTCTTCAAGGGGTCACCATGGTTCGTCAGATAAAAACGGCTTCTCTGACGACAGTAAGGATGAGGTACCCGCCCATGTACCAGCTCTGAATCCCTCAGATCCTAGTAATTGGGAGGTACACACCGAAGAGAGTGCGTGGAGTGACAGCAACGATACCGTCGAAGAGACACCACCTTCATCGACTCGGAGAGCCGCAACGAAAAGGAAGGAAAACACATCTTCAGTCTTTGAAACTTCGATTCCTCCGCCTTCTCCGCCTCGACAATACCCAACCCCCGCTCCACGACGTCTACCTCCTAAACCAAGCGCAGGAAAAGATCTACTGCCAGCTGCTGCGCCAGAGATCAAACGACACCCTCGGCCTAGGAATACCAAACGGTGTAGAAACTGGTTACGTAATCAATGCTCTCTTGGATATGCTTGTAACTATATACACGAAGACCTGGATTACGACGACGACCCACCCGTAAGAAGTTTCTTCACCACAACGTTTCTCGTCTAATCGTTACTCTGGATAGGAACCACCCAAACAATTGCCTACTATACCTGCTGAATTACCTGCGACACCGGAAAGACCGATCGTCAGGAGGCCTCCGGAATCCTATTCAAGCGTCCTTCATCAGCACATGCGGTTGAAATTCGGTTCAGGCTTCGAGATAGAGGACATCGTTACGGGGTTCGAGTCGCCTTGGCTATACGTGAGCGGTCTTCCAAGGGATATTGGCGATGCGAAGTTGAACCGGATGCTGCGACCTTTCGGAGAGATCCTCGAGATCAGACGACCCCTTAACCCTGCCTCTCCTATGACTGCCAAAGTACAGTTCTCCAAGGCATCGGAGGCGTACAAGGCATTTACGATGCTTCATGGTGTTATTGAGTTTGGATATAAACTGGAACTTCGCATGGCCGTGGAAGGAAAACAGAATGGCACGCTCATCAAGGATACCGTTGTTCGCATCGACTGGGACGCCCCCCATCGGAATGTCTACATGGGATATACCAATGAAGAACAGGCGAACGCGGCCATCCAAAAGGCGCGGCGTACCCCTTATGGCGATTACCTGACAGTTGCTGCTTTGCACACTGGCATACCGGCGGTGGGTAGAGTGACAGTCAAGTTCCAAAATCTACCTGTGAATGTCACTGAGGAGGGGATGGAGGTTTTCGGACCACACCAAGGCATGGTGACGGAGCGTCCCAACTATCCCGATTACACTGTCCAAGACACCATCAATGGCATCAAGAAGCTCTGTTACCAGTTCCGCTCAACGATGATCGACCTCGACTTCAGACCTCCGCCCTACAGAGAAGGCAAAATGCGTGCCTGGGCTTATTTTTCCACTCCCAACGACGCGAAGGCAGCTGCTGAAAACCTCCGTGGCCGAAAACCTGCATTTACCGGACACAATAAGATCGTGGCGAGGCATATTAAGACGGTATCGTTCTTGTTGGCGGTGGACAAGTTCCGGAAAATCGCAGCGGAGATCAAGGCGTTCGCGGAGAAGATTTGGCGACATGGTCCAAGCTACAATCTCTCAGTTATCGACAAAACATCGTACATCTCGCTACGCTTGTACGGAGAGGATATGACGACTCTCGGTCGTATGAAATCCGGGGTGGAGAGGATTCTAAACGGCGAACCACTTCTGGAGAATGGTAAAGTAGTCTGGGATGATTTCTTTGGTCGGCATCAGGGTATCCTCTTCCTCCAGAATCTCGAGCGACAATTTAAAGGTGTCGCAATCGAAAAAGATGCTCCACGGCGAACCATTCGACTGTTTGGTATCTCGGAAGGTCGGACGGCAGTTCGTGAGAAGATCCTCCACAAAATGGCGCAGCTGCAGTTGCAAAAGTCGCATATCATTCGTTTGGACCCTCGTATTACGGCTGCTTTTTCGAACGGCGAGTATCACTCGTTACAGAAGCAGCTCGGCCCCGACAATGTGATGCTCGATCTTTGGCGTCACATCCTCAGGGTACGCGGTGACGAAGCCGCCTTCATCGTCGCATCTGATGCTGTCAACCGTGCCCAAATGAAAAATCGGTACAACCCGCCACGAATGGCAACTACTCGGAATGAATGTCCAGTATGCTTCAGCGAGGCGTCGTCGCCCGTACAGCTGTTTTGCGGGCATTCATTCTGTCGGGTATGCTTGAAGAGATACCTAATGGCAGCCGTTGATCACAAATTCTTCCCGTTGACTTGTCTTGGAGACGAAGGAAAGTGCACGGAACGCATTCCTTTGTCCACGGCACGAGAGTTGTTGCCCGTTGGGGACTTTGACACTATCGTCCACGCAGCTTTCTCGGCACATATCCAAACCCATCAGGACGAATATAATTTCTGCCCCACTCCTGACTGTCCCCAGGTATACCGCGCCGCACCGGAAGGCGTCTTCATCCAATGCCCGACTTGCCTCCTTAGGATTTGTCCAAACTGCCACACGGACGCGCATGATGGCCTCACTTGTTCCGAGTCGAGCGGCGGAGACGATCTTTTCAGAGATTGGGCAGGCAAGCATGACGTCAAGCAGTGTCCGGGTTGTAAGATTGCGATAGAGAAAGACGAGGGGTGTAACCATATGATGTGCACGATGTGCAAAACGCATATCTGCTGGGTGTGCTTGCAGACATTCCCGAACGGGGAGGGCATATACGGACATATGCGCAGCGAGCATGGCGATTTCGGGCTGGGACCTATTATTTGAGCTTGAAACCTAATTGCAAAACGCAAAGAATTTGGGAATTGGAAGTTACGGGACGATTACGGCGTAATTTCACGAATGCACTCCCAAAACGATAGACCAGTTTCAATCATTGTTGATGTTCAGCAGGATTTGGCCCTTTCGGATGGATGCATCTAGCTGTTCGCAGCCATTTGTTGGCCATAGGCGCAGTATACTAGTAGTCTCCCGTAGTCTTTTTTATTGTATTGATCGACGACTTACTTATCTGTACTTAGAGGCGCAGGCCAAATTGCTGGACATTATGTAACAACTACCGTATTGTCGTTATCCAATACGCACCCGTTGGTCCTTTCCGTCTTGGCTCCTGACCCAGTGTGAACCACGGACTGCGGTCTTTCACTTGGATCCATATTGTCGACATCGCTGGGACCTTCGTCCAGTCATGGACCTCAAATATTGCTGCGTATTCATGCTCAGATGCCGTTCACACTTTAACAGCAATACCAGTGTATATCTTCTTCGTTCGTGTGCTACCAACTGAACTTGAGCTTACAATTGTACGTGCAGATATTCCGGCATATATATGCAAGAATCACTTGAGTTAGTTTGTCGCAAGCGAAAACTGGAGAATCCGAACAACTATGCCCTTTTGGTCCCGGACAGGAGCATCGTTATTCCTCTGGACCGAATGGTTGCGAGTCTGCAAGGAAAACGGGACCTGTCGCTTGTGAAACGAAGCGCAGATAATCTTAAAGAAGGTTGGAAAGACGACTGGATATCCCTTGCTGATCCCCTTGGTGCGCTGTCTTCCTTACGTCTGGAATTGTTAATAGCCGCTCTAGCATCCATATTCAAGCGAATGTCTGAAACTCCCGAGCAGCAGTCATCCTCAGCATTGGACTTCACGGCGGCCTACAAGGTGCAAAAGTTTCCAGAAATTCCGTTGTCGTTTATCGGCATTAATTTTTTCTTCGGTTCAGAAATATACGATATATGGCAAGATCCCTATCTTCAGATTAATCCTCAGTCGTGGTCCTGCAAATAAACGCTACGACTTCGAGGCTGAGAGTCCGAGACTTGCAGGTACATTGTTGGTCTATTGGAGGTGCTTCTACGATGCAATCTGTGCTACTGAACCATCGTTGTAGCTGAGATCGTGCAGAATATTAAGAACCTCAAGGCTGCTCTGGAGCGCTCTGGGACACAAATCGCGAAGGAGTCGGCAGATTGTGTTATAAGATCTTTTTATGTTTGCATCTACTACTGTATACCTGTATTTAATTATGTATTGCAGTTCCCTCTCTGCATATTTATCGTGTATTTGTGTATTGCATCATTCTACCTCTCTAAACAATTTTAGAACGATTTGCATGATGATCGAGCAATATACCCTGGTCAGAACCGAAATGAATATCAATGATGATGTAGTACAGTGGTTGACAGAATGGCCGCGCTGGAAATGACGGGCGCTAAATATTATATATACTTTCTATTTGAAACAAGCAATGGTTTTATTGATTCTATACTACTCCTGCATATCTAATTTACTAAGGAGGCCTAGGTGAGTTTGCCATCTTGTTGAGCGAAGTCTACAAACTTCCTCATATAAGGCAGGATCTTCTTCTATAAGGACTTTTTTTGTGCGATAACCATATTCTACATATCTAAATAAACCACCAGGGGCAAACTGTGTGAAGGGTACACGCCAGTCACCCTCAGCAACAGGAATGTTAGAGTGTGTAAATGTGGCAGAAGAAATAAGAATAAGGGAGCCTGGAGGAAATTCAATAACTAGCTTGAGTTCCCAGATTATAAAGTGGCCGCCTTTCTTGGGATCAAAGGAACCACCAGCTTGAATGGTACACCATGCAATTGGCAAGTCCATAATATCACGGTGCTTGAAGGTCCATACGTCAGGGCCAAAGTTGAAAGCCGCGCAGAAATAGACACTATTAGGGAAGTTGCGTCTGAGATGTGGCATTTTGTTGTAAAGGGGATCCAAAGTTTCCTTGCAGTATTTGTAGACATCAGGGGCCCACAATGCAAGGGAAGCTAAAGGTGTTGATTAATAAGGAATAGATCAAGAAAATAGAAACCAAGCCTATCACTGGCATGAGTAGCAAGACAGCTAATATCTTTATTGGCAACTAATCGTTAGGCCATTTCTGTGTTCTGATGGTTATTCAGATTAACGGGCTTCAACGTTCCTTTTCCGTGCATAACACCAATATTCATGGCAGGAGTGGCACTACGGTGGTGCTGAACCTCATCAGGGCGGAAAGTACCCTTGCGGCCTTCC
Organism: Flammula alnicola; assembly: GCA_015499995.1. Lineage (NCBI taxonomy): Eukaryota > Fungi > Basidiomycota > Agaricomycetes > Agaricales > Strophariaceae > Flammula > Flammula alnicola. Next base: position 46,590 of record JADNRV010000067.1, read on the forward strand.
TCTAGAATCGTTGAGAAGGCACGCTCAGCTGCTCGATCATATTCTGGATCGTCAGAGCGGCCGACTAGAACTCCAATGATCCGCCCATTCTTATCCACAATTGGCCTGTCGGTGCTGTAGAGGTGTCAGAAGGAGAATTGAATTATATGTATATTACGCACCGGCCGTCCCAGCCAATAACCTGAAACCCTCGAGCACTGAGCTGCTCGACCGTGTACTTCACCTTGCGCCCCTCAAGATCACTGCGCTTTGCACAGTAAGCGCCAGAGGCGGCAGGCGCATCCGCAAACTCGAAAGTAGTCGAAATGGACACGGCGTTCTTGACGATTCTTTCTTTCACTTCTGCGCGAGCATACTGACCATTTATTGACTTCTCCTCTTTACGACGCCGTTTTCGCCGAGCATGAGAGCCCGAAATTGGCTGGCCATCCCTCTTGGTGTCTGAAGTAGAGACAGAGGTAGAGCTGGACGCAATCTGCACAGGCAAAGGTGTGACAGTAGGCAAGGAGTTGGCTTCAATGGGAGTAGATGGGCAGGTGGTAGGCTGTTCTTGATCAAAAGAGTCCAGGAGTATAGACTGCTCTGCTGTCGATGACTGCAAGAGAACGTCGAATTCAACATTGCACACAATAGGCTCGTAAGGAGAGAAGGTCCTTCCGGACCTTGTCTAAGAGAAAAGCTAAGCAAAGAAGAATGTTTTTTTTAGAGATAACCGTATCACTTACAGAGTGTTCGAGAGGGCGGCGGTCCATCGATCTACAGAGAAAAGCATGTTAGCCACATGTTTGAGCAAGAACGACAACCCCGTCCCTGGCGTGAGTCGAAAGATTGTCGGAAAGGCAGACGAGCTGCATGAGTGGAGGAGAATGCTTACCTGCTTATGAGTCCGAGAAGAATGTCACGCCGACATTGGATGCAAACAATATTAGGAATCGCGGCAATGCGGCGAGTCACATGCCTACCACGGCTTCGGGAATCGGCTTAGTACTAGTAACTAGTACTAGTAGTATAAGTACATGCTCGCTCGCGACCGAACATCCATCGATGAATATTATCCAGGTTTGTTGGGCGTCTGGGACTTCGCACGGGAGGTCCGCCTGGCGTTGCTTGCCTCTCTGGACGCCGCCGTTGTCTTATCAGGACGAGGCTCGTCTCATCACCACCAAGGGTGTGCACAACGTCAAGGATCTCGGCGAGGAGCACCTTCAATGTCAAATGCAATCCTTGAGTGTTCATGTCCGAGGTCATGTTCAGCGTGCGAGGAGAGGCAGCAAGGGCATCAAGCGACACTCTTCTTCGTCATATGGAAACATCGGGGGGACACCATACGGATCGTGTACAGATTAGGACGGGGATGGTGGCGATAAAGGATGCTTACCACTGCACAACGCCGGCGGCGGCCACAGGCAAATGGACAGACACACAGGGTGCGCGCGAGTACGAGAGGGGAACAGAAACGTAGCGCAAGACGTTTATCCACGTCAGAGAGCACCATCCGAGGTCGGGGAAAAGACGTACCAGCGGGCAAAGTACTTGATGCTCGGCTCGGCTTCGCAATCGACGAGGAAATAGACGTCGATGACTCCATGGTAGATGTTTGCAAAGTGGCTGGGTGGACGAGCAAGGCCGAGAAATTATCGACATGAACTCCAATGTAACGAGGCTCCTGGAAACCGCTCAAGCAATTACACAGATCGACCTCGGGGCGACGACACATTTTGCTAGCAGGTTGTTGGTGTCATCATCGAATGGCTTCTAGATTTAAAACGATGCAGGCTTGGGACAGACCCGCTGGTGAGCAGGGAGGCGCTGGCGGCAGAGTTGCTGAGTCCGAGAAGGCGAGACTCGTTCACGAAATATTTGACACTGCCATGCGCATTGAATTTGGAGGACCGGAGAGGTCCCGAACCTGACGAGGATCGACACACTTCTCCTTTATCACACGCTTTCAAGGTTGAGTACTTTAAAGATCAGGAGCTAGATAAAAGAACATACTAGGTTCGGATCAAGCCCCTTGTCAGCTTCCGGTGTTTATTTGTATATAGTTGCTTTCAGCAAAACCTGACTGAAGAACTCTCTCAATCTCGCAAGGATGTACCCTTTCCGAGTCATGCACCCAGCAATGGCCACACAGTGCCCACCACTCCAGAGAGTTACATGTCTCCGAGTGTTCCAATCTCAGTCGATAACCCTTCGCCTACTTCATTATCCTCACTCTCTGCACCGGTCCGACTCGGAGCAGGGAACAACGCCGCAGTGGGTGAAAGCTACCGCTATGTGGCTTGAAAAGTATGCTCAGGGTAACGGGTGTCAACCTTTCTGAGAACGTCGGATCGACTGGGAGCCAGGTGCGCAGACCTGGTGCGTGGACCACACCTCGCACCTATTACAAACAATTATCCCACCTCTGCACTTTCTGCTCGTACCGTTATATGCTGCCGAGGCGGGCGGCGGTCACTGCGCTGGTATGTGCCACTATTTGGTAGTAACAGTCACCATCAACATGTCACCGCCTCTACTATGTGAGTGGCTCAGTCACTAAGCTCTGACAGTACCGTAGCCTTTGCATTGATTATTTTTATTCCAGGATTAATTGTCGCACTACTCTACTTTTTGTGTGCACATACTAGAGGCTACAACTGGTTGAACTTACTAGCTTGATCTACTTGTGTAAAAAAAACAAGTATTATTGATTAGTTGTATCCAATTTAAATTTTCTGATTTGCGACTCGCGAGCGCATGGCGGTGCCACCACTAAGTGACGTGCGCGGTTGACCGCCCATAGTGCTGGGTATGTTACCTGCCCGGCAAATTCCGAAACACCATTCCTCGACCACTGTCGTTGACCTCCTGGACGCAACTCTCAGGATTGAACTGCGAAATATTGCAGGCATGTAGGCAGATATATAGTAGTTAAAATTGTCTCTTTAGAATTATTTATAGAGGTCTTGAAATGGCGTGAAAAATCAGAATGTTACCTGCCACAGCTAATGTTACCTGCCAAATGTCAGACATGGTATTAATTTTGCCTTCCTGGATGCAAATCTCATCCTCAAGGTTAGAAATTTTGCAGGCACATATAAATGCATGTAATAAAGAGAATTGTCTCTTTAGAATTTTTTTTTGTGATAGTTGAGCCTTGTGAAACATCGAAATGTTAGCTGCCACAGCCAACGTTACCTGCCATTACTAAATTTGGCACAATGTTACCTGCCACCCTCGCATTGCCAGTCGCTTCCTGCCCACAGTTTGCTGTCTTTTGGCCCCCAAATAATGTACATGAATGTATTTACATGCATTGAATATCCAGAATTAATTGTAGAGTCTCAGGTGTCTTGATTAATATTGTAGATCAAATTTTAGGTGCTACCCGCAAAGAAGAGGCTGGTTTTTAGACTTGTGCGCGCAAAGCGCGCTGGAAAAAAACCGGGAAAATCGGAAAATTTCAGTAGAACTCCGTGTAGAACAAGGATATTGAATGAGAAAAAAAAAATTGGGATATGGGGATGATTTCTTTGAAATCTCCTTTTTTCCGTCCCTTTTCCCTTCTTTTCTGCGCTTTTTCCTCTTTTGGATACCCAGTACTATGGGGGGAAAACCACTTGTGTTGATTGGAAGGTTCTAAAGTTCTAGCAATTACGAAGCTCAGGCTTTTCATTCACGGGGTCATGTGAGAAGCTGCAAGGTGCACCCTGCAAGGTGCGAGGTGCTAAGTGCGAAGTGCGCGGGCCAGGTCTAGGTGCAAGGTTCATGGTGCGAGGACCTGGCCCGAGGTGTGCATGCACCTGTGACCCAGCGGATCCGACTTTCTGACCTTTCTTTGCCGTGATTGTCACCACCATTCATGGCGGCAGTCACACCATGACGGTGCTTGGGCTCCAGGATTGTGGAGGAAGCGCGCTCCACAGCTGATCTATGGACATCGTCATCAGGCTGGCAAACTGGAACGCCATTGACGTGAGTTTCTTTCTGAGACGAAAAGTTGTTGGAATACGGGAGGACGACCATTTCATCGTAGGTGCTTGTGCGAGGGCAACTGAAGGAGATTGGGAGGAAGTAGGAAACTCCCGTAAAAGAAAAGAGGAATTCGAAAGGCGCTGGCGGAGTTTGCGCTGAGCTGGCTAACTGCTGCTGGAGGTAGATAACCGCAACTCAGTCCGCAGAGCAATCCTAAGGGACGCTGGGCGTGCTGAAGGTAGGAATTCAAATGGCGGAGGTTCAGACGAGGTTTACAGAGCTCCTGCTCGACACGCGCGCCAAGGTATCAATATACCCATGAAAGCCATGTCGACCAAGCGACGAGGGATTACCTACACCGTGCGAGCGACACATGCAGGCAATAGCGGAGTCCTCTGTCGCGGGTCAGACGTCCCATACAGTATTATGGATATCCTCAAATTTGGCAACACACCCGACATTAAGGGGACCTGGTTTGTCGTTAGACGCCATCAACAAGCACATGTCCACGATTCGTATGCGAAATACCAGTATCTAAGTGGGATCGAGAGTTAGAAGAAGGCATTGAGGTGGTGCCCCTGTCGGCAATTGAAACCCACTTCGCCAAGCGTGTTGTGTCGGAGGGGCGAGAGACTGCTATCATCGCTTCCCTATCTCGGGTACACCAGGTATGAATAGTAACCAGCTGCAGTCCTTTGAGAGTAGAGTAGGTGGCTTCCGAAAGAAGTGACATGCTGTTATCCAATATGACATAAAATCGTCGCGTCGAGATTTATTAGTCGTACCCAAAACGCAACCCGTCAGCTGACGTCAAGCCGTCTAAGCGTTGTAAATCATGCGTAAGTTCTCCGCCAGACTGCCCCCGCTTTTAGTCCACAAGCTGGAGGTAAAAAAGTGTAAGTGGTATGAAGAGTAAGACGATGTCCAGCTTACTTACTCTCGCTGATGTCCTCGACACCCTGAGCTTTCACCCCGAGACGATTAAACTTCCAATGGCTCCGAAAGCCCTCAAGAGAGACCGGCTGAGATACTCTGAAAGTACAATGGAAGCTGTCTTCAGTCTCATTCTATCTATAAAAGAGAAAAAGGCATAAGCGATACGAATATCCACAGCAGGTCCAACTTACCTTACCAAAGTACCTCATACTCTGCGCTCCATGCTTCAATTTCGAATGACTCGAAAACTTCGCTTGCTCTTAAAAATTCAACCGTATGGATCCGAATCTCAAACGAGTCCGTCTGAGACACTCCTGAAGTCCATTGGAAGAGACGTTGAGGACGTAGCATTAAGAGTGACACTGACATCGACTTGCCCAGCGAGAGTCACACACTGTTATAAGTCCGAGTTTGTTTCCAAAGTTCCCAACCAAACAAATACTCACTGAACTTGAACCAGTGAGGACTCGCTAACTCACAGTCGCTGTGACTGACAACCTCATCCGATTCACACTACTTAGCAGGATTACTGGCGTTTGCAAGGGATAGTCCTTTGCAGCGCCTTGAGTCCAGTTGTTTTAGAAGGTAGTAGTTAGAAGCCGTGCCCGTCGTTATTCAGCCCAGTAGTTGAGCCCAAGGAAAACTGCATCCCGTCGACCAAGGTGTTGTCGTTCTACCGCCAGGACGCTTTCTCCATCGAGGCGGCATACTCTATGCTCAGCCTGAGCTGTTTCCTGGCGCGATCAACCCCCGGATCGGAACCGCCGAGGAGGTAAATGGCGATGCTGCTGGTGTCAAACTAAAGACAAGGTTGAACCTTCATGGCATTTATGTCGTTCGAGCAAGCCTATGTTGGAAAGATCGAGGAGAAGCGACAAATTCATGATGGAGGTAAGTTTTCCTGCTTATTCATCTCATCCCAGATATCGATACAATTTTGCCGAACAGGACCGCAAAAATGCTCTCGAGGAGTACCCCCTATTCTATGCGCGGCAAGGTAGAGGTTATACCCCCTACAGCGTGCGCGGTTATCCCATGATAAATTAACGTCCGTATAATCAGAGTTCGACACAAAAACAACCTACCTTCATGCTCTAGTTATGTGGATCCAAGCAGAATGCAATACGCCGGCCAAAGGGCCTCGCTGACTGCGGGTCCATATTCATTCCGCACTCCGTCCATCCATTCTCGTGTACGATCCTGCCCTCAATAAGACCGTCACGGATGGCCTGCCTACGACGTACTCTATGTCTTCAACTTTCCGGTGAGAGCGACACGCTGACCGAGTCCAAAACGTCTGAGTTTGTTTCCAAAGTTCCTTACCAAACAAACGACTCGCCGATTCCACTAGCAGGATTACTGGCGTTTGTAAGGGATAACCCCTTGCAGAGCCTTAAGTGCAGTTCAGCTAGAGGTTGACATCCATCTACATGTAGTGTCAATCGTGTCCCTCCCTCCATCTTCTGGCAGGATTACTGGCGTTTGTAAGGGGATAGCCCTTTGCAGCGCCTTGAGTCCAGTTCAGCTAGGCGAGGTTGGCGTTCATCTACGTGTATTGTCAATTGTGTCTCTCCCTCCATCTTCTAGCAGGATTACTAGCGTTTGTAAGGGGATAGCCCGTTGCAGCGTCTTGCCTAGTAGGAGAGGTTGAGCCAAACAGCGGGCAATCTTCGTCGCTTTCTTTCTCCCTCAGGCCTCAACCACGATCGCCCTCTGGACTGCTCCGAGGATTATGAAGTGGATTTTTGTTGTCTATTTGCGAGCGAAGCGAGCATCCCTTCTCTAAGGGTGAATGGAACGGCGAGTCACTCTTCATTCGTGCTTCTGCATTGGGATAGCCCTCTGCAGCACCTTTATATCCTCCAACCTTCCCCTCCACTCATGCAGCTCGTCTGCCTTTCCGATAATCTTTCAACTCATGCCAGGGACGGGGTTGTCGTTCTTGCTCAAACATGTGGCTGACATGCTTTTCTCTACGGTAGATCGATGGACAGTCGCGCTCTCGAACGCTCTGTAAGTGATACACTTATCTCTAAAAAAATATTCTTCTTTGCTTACCTATTCTCTCCTCACGAGCCTATTGTGTGCAATGTTGAATTCGACGTTCTCTTGCAGTCGTCGACAGCAGAGCAGTCCGCACTCCTGGACTCTCTTGACCAAGAACAGCCTACTGCCTGCCGCATTACCCCAGTCCGACCAGACCAGCAGAATTACACCTGCGTGTACTGGGAAGGCCTGATATACGTCGACCGGGCGGCCTGCTTTGGACTGGCCTCCAGCGCGGGCGTCTTTGGTGCCATTGCCGATATGCTGATGGCCATTTACCGGCCATCGGGCTACCGCGCCATCACCAAGTGGGTGGACGACTTCTTTGTTGTCGCCTATCCATCAGACACCTGGACCAAGGAGGATTTCATTTTACTCACTGGCGAGCTGGGCGTCCCTTGGAGCCTCGAGAAGATGCGCCGGCTGGCTGTGTGGTGCAGCGCTTCACGGGTTCGACTGGGACCTGGACCGGCGCGTGGTCTCGCTTCCTGCGGAGAAGCTCGCAGCTACAGTGGCGCTCCTCAAGGAGTGGGCAGCCCGGAGAGGCCGCTTCCCTGCATGGGAAACTGGTATACATCTCCTCCATCTTTCGCTGCATCCGCCCTTTCCTGCCCTCCGTCTCGTAATTTGCGTCCACTTCCCCCGCCCATCACTCCCACCGTGCCCAGCGCTCGCCGAACAGCGATCTGCTTGCCGACCTCTCCTGGATCTGCTTTATCCTCGAGTCTGCACCCAATTTTCTTCCGCTGCGCCCCTCAGACCCCATCGACCTCGACTGGTGGGGCGATGCGAGCTCCTCCTTTAGCATTGGCATTGTCATCCAAGGCCATTGCGCTGTGTTGAAGTATGCCCCGGGATTCGAGGTGGGCCCACACCAGGCATTCGACATTGGCTGGGCGAAGGCCGTGGCAGTAGAGCTTGCCCTACGTGTGGCCTTCCACTACCGCATCATCGAGAGCGCCAATCATGCTGGCTCATCCTTTCTAGTCCGCTCAGACAACCAAGGAGTGGTTGCCAAAGGCAGGTCCAGGAGCAGAAATACCATCCGCATCTTGAAAGAGATATACAAGCTTCTGGCCAAGAACCAGCTTTCCCTTCACTCAGAGTACGTCGCGAGCCGCGACAACATCACCGACGCCTTATCCAGGGGCGACATCCCCGCCTTCCTCCATGGCTTTCCCGACGCCACTGTCCAAGCACATATCCCATTACCACTGCATTTGGTGGGCAAGCTGGTATCATTGTGAGACCTGCGTTTGTTTCGCGGGTAGTACCCAGCAACTCAGAGCTCTGAGTTTATCACATTGAGCACGTCTCTGGTCTACAGCCTCTCCCGAGTCCTCTCCGCCCCAAATGCCCCTCTATCGAGCGTATCTTCCTCTGGAAAGGGGTGAATACACCTCCTTCCCCTGTGATCGACAACCCACTGCTACGACACTTGCCCGCCTTGCTATCCTGGCGTCATTCAAGGACCCCACTAGCTATGGCTCTAGCCTCCGCAAATTCCACATCTTCTGCGACGTGTTTTCTATCCCTGAGATTGCCCGCCCGCCTGCCAGCACAGAGCTCGTTTACAGCTTCCTGCTATGTGTGTCTGACCCTGACACAGAGAAGCCTATCTACCGGGATGGCACTATTTTCGAGAGTGTGTCCATTGCAACTGCACGCAAGTACATGTCAGCCATCCGCGCATGGCACATTGCTCAGGACTGGCCGCCGCCACTCTCCGAGTCCAGCAACGCCATCATCCTGGCTGGGATCCGTGGGATGGAGAACATCCAGGCTGCCAATGGCCAGCGCCGCCGCCCGCCTCGGCCACCTGTCACAATTGTTATGATGTACACACTGCGTGCTGTCCTCAACCTGGCTGACCCCTTTGATGCCTGCCTGTGGGCGCAGTGCACGTGCGCTTTCTTTGGGCTCATGCGCTTTGGCGAGGCCTCCGTAAAGTCTAGAGCTGCATTCGACAAAGCAAAACACCTCACACGGCAGGACCTGTTCTTTGGGACTGACCTTAATGGCACACCCTGCGCCCGCCTCCATCTGCCCTCTGCAAAGACAGCGAAGGCTGGGGAAACTCAGGATGTATTCCTCGTCGAGGAGGAGGGCCTGTGCACAATTGCTGCTCTTCACAACCTGATAAGGTTGTACCTGCACGCCCTGAGGATCCACTGTTCTCGTGGACGGACAAGGCAGTGTGCGCCCGACCGTAAAAGCGACATCTCTGTCCAAGATCAACATCATCCTGTCTGCCGCGGGCTTCTGCAATGCCTTCGGGCACTCTTTCCGCATCGGGGGCTCCTACCTCGCCAAGGGCGTTTCACCGAGATCGTCTGCATCCACGGCCGCTGGAAATCACTGGCATATGAGGTGATCGCCTCAACGCGCCTGGCTAACCGGGTCGGAAATGGACCGGGAGATTTTTCGAACAAACGTCTCTCAAAGCTCTTGAACTTCGCTTGCAGCTTGCCCAACCTGTTCAATTTTGTGCAGTCACGAATGGAATCTGCGAGATCTTGGTCCCTTTTTGCCCATGCCACAATATCATTCATGGCGGCACATCTCATCAGCGACTTCTTCGATGGGAATGGTGCCCCCCATCCTTTCTCCTAATTGTATGAGACCATTCGACAGGAGAAATATAAGAGACGCAGGTAAGCTTCTGACGTTGTAAGACTTTCCTGAATACGTTCTGATCCGTATATAGATATAGGTCTCGATCCTTCAGCGTATGGCCTGCTGAAGAATCGCGGATGTCGCGTCATATCTGGCAGGCATGAGATCTTTGGTACTACGAGCAGTCGCCAGTGACATTAGTCTCTCTGCAGACACGGAGACAATAGGTAAGGTTCCAACGTTGTAAGACTGCTGAATACGTTTTGATCCGTATATATTTAGGTCTCGATCCTTCAGCGGGCCGTACGCTGAAGGATCGCGGGTGTTGCGTCACATCTGGTAGATACGAGACCTTTGGTACTACAAGTAGCGGCCAATTTTTCTTCCTACTCACATCCGATTTGACGCTTCAAAAAATACTGCGCACATATACTCCCGCTACTATTCAATCCCATCGGCATCAACGATACTTACTAAGATCGAGCTCCCAGCCACTCGCTCTCTCGCTGGCCATCCCGACTTGTACTTCATGCAAAATCATCCCAAAAATCACGGTGCCGGGCGTTCTTATTATTTCATCCAAGACGGTTCACCCGAGGCTATGGCTCTCGCCTTCGCACTTGAGACGACGAAACTTGAAGTACCCGGGAACGAAGCTACTGTCCTGGCCAATGGTAGATATATTTTGTTTCATCTGCTGGGTTCATATCGTCTCATATCCCATTTATTCTAAGGCTATCTCAGGCTCTGGGCTCACAACGTGGTCTTCTGTCGAGAATTGAGAACTCACGACCTCACCTGCGAGCGGAGTCAAAGACGTGCCGGTTATGTGGGTTAACAACGGGTACGTTACGTTTACCTTCCTACCGATTCGCTTCGCGGCTCAGGTTGCTTTTCAGCAACCTCTTCTCTGACGCTTTGAAAAAGGAGGCTATCAATGCTCGTGATAGAGCACTCGGCCCTCGGAATCTGCGTTCGGATTGTGAATCATATGTGGACGCCCACGGCATCATTAGTGGTGGTACCGCCTTTGAGCGAACCTCTCCTCCGCCTTCCCGTGTCCGCAACGGTCGCTGTTATTCCTATGGTTTGTCTCACGAGAAGTGGACCAGGATAACCGCACCGTGCCGCGATGGAAAACTCAAGGATAACACCCCGGAGTTGCTCTCTATGCGCGAAGACCTTCTTCGGGTGCGTATACCATTTATTCGGAGATCTAGTAGCTGACAGGATTGGTTAGGTTTCCTCTGAAATGGCCATGCAAGCTATCGCGACGGGACCCAATGAGGTCCAATGGGGAACTCCTTAATCTTCCTGCTGTAGGCATCGAAAACAACAACATATTTGGCGCTGCTCAGCTCAACATTGCGACGGCTCAATTGCCAACTTCGTGTAAGTACTCATTCTTGTTGATTTGATTCATATGTATATTTATGGTCTCAATAGCGACTACGCTTGCTGATTCTATGGGCGAGGCTGGAGAGAAGCATATTGACGAGGGAGACAACCCGGCCTACTTTACACACATGGTCTGCTTGTCAGATCTTCCACCATCGTTCAACCCAGGTTTATTCTGCCTCATGTATGCCGGGGTTTTCGTGATGGCAGAACCTTTTACGTCTGTCTGTTTTCAAGCAAACAGAGAACATTCCGGAACGCCTCTCATTGCATCTGCTGATGTCTCTGACGAGGAAATGCAGCGGGCAGCCCGGGTAACTCTGGTTGCCTATCCGCCTACCGGTATGACCACGCGAGTTCATAAGCTACCTTTGTGTGCATTGGGAAACCGCGAGAGTTTCTACGCACCTCCCGAGTCTATTGCGCCTGAGTAGGTCCGATTGTTAGTAACAACATTGCTCGTAATAATATTTTCAATATCGTTTAGACTTGCCCCTCGTCGTTGGCATGCGGGACATTCTACAGTTACCGAAGATGGTCCTTCCTTGATGCCTCGATCGGCTATCATGACGTCCCTTTGTCGCGCATTTCTCAACATCGCCGTGTATGTACTTGGACAACTGGATTCCGAGATTGAAGCTAGAGTTGACAGCGACGCCTTTCTCCACTCGTTTTCTTTTGTAACTGGGGATGGCACTCGAAGGCTCGTGGGTCCATGGGTTTTGGGTCCTGGCTGGCGATCTCTCAATGCTCAAGCAGCAGCCGATTTGGTCGAGCGTGAAAAAATGGTTCAACAGCCAGCATGACATATTGACTGAGCATTACGAGGCATGGAGAACATACTACGAGCACTACGCAAGCCACATCCCGTTTGCTGTCGTCAAGGGCAAGGTCGACTTATCAAAAATCGACAATCTTAATTACACTGGATACGAGAAACATGGACGTCCAACACAGCCTCCGAAGCCTCCCAAGAAAGCCAGGAAGAAGAAAAGCAAGTCCAAAAACATTGGTAAGTCCGCTTCATATTTTTCAAACACAGTTTGTATTCACTTCGAGCTAGCGAAATCTTCGTCTGCGGGTTTTTCCAAAGCTGCCGCTGCTTCAACGACTACATCTCCACCTGACGACACGCCCAGCACCTCCGGAGGCCCGATCACTAGACAGAGCGCTGCTTTGGGTCAAGGCGAGGCCGTCGGAATCAACACCACCGAGCAGAGTGCTTCCAATGTGACCAGCGCGAACAATACATATCGCGTCTTGCGTAATGCTCCTGGAGGATCCTCTTCCCTTAGCGTGACTAGCTCTGCCTCTGCGTCGTTAGCCATCGACCATTCTTCTGGCACGGTCGGTGCCTCTGTCTTGGCACCAATCCCTGCCGGATCAGCTGTTCCCGTTCCCGTATCCGCGTCAACATCTGGTAACGCTCAATCTATGAAGAGGCCTTCCACCGCGTTAGGTCGGTCTTATTGCCATTTTTTTCAAATTATAACACGGTTCAGTACATATGAAATGCTGCAGCAGCGTCACCGGGTACTAAAAGGCGCAAGGTATCTCTCACAAGTGCAGAGGTGGATTTTGATTTCGAATCTGAAGGTGATAGCCTTAATAACACTTGGTCATATGTGCGCGTACTGATTAGTATATAGGTGAAGACATGACACACGTTGAATGGGACGGTGATGGATATCTGAAACTGGTTTCGTCTTTTGAGCCGCGTAGCGGTCAACGAGAAGGAACTTCATTAGCCGCTTCTCATCGTGCTACGCGTTCGAGAACCAAGAAATCTCGCCGTGATTTGGATAAACTTGATACAATCGGATGTTCTTCGGATCGTCCTTGGGTCATCGACGAGGACATCGATAGTGACCAAGGTGGCGACGTTATCGAGGAGCACGAATTTCATGCTGGTGGGTAAAAAAACACTATCTGCTGTATATCGTTTAGTAAATCCTTCAATCAGAATTGCCGACGCACTTCAAATCTATAACCTGTAGCGTTGTATCCCGTGAATTGAGTGATGTTTACAACAGCATCATAGGACTGGCCGCTAGTGGATATGGAACTGAAGCACACCCTTACACATCCACGCTAAACAGCTACTACGAGGCCATCGTATCTGAGCCACTTGCCAATACATCTATTCCTATAATTCGATCGGGTTGGCTAGGACTAGGTTATCTATTATAACAATTGAAAGTGGTGTCTTGGCATTTCCCACGGGGGATATGTGGGCGTTCTCATTGGCTGCAGCTGGGCCCACTGGCGTCGGGCAAACGAAGCGTCCAGGCGCGGGCGCGGCGAAGCCGGGCCAAGTTACCAGTCAAATGAACGTGCAAACTTCCTCCTCCTCCGGCAGGAAATAATGTTTACATTTTACACGTTCTGGACATAGTTGAACGTATATGTTCCAAACACAGTTCGTCAAATTCTGGGTGGTTACGATGGTTCAGCGACGTGGCTTTCTTCGTTGGTTCACTCTATGGACAAAGGCATGAAGGCACGGGATCCTCAAGCAATCTTCCTTGCCAGTGCGTTTGACATCGACCTCCCGAGCGAGGATTGTGTTACGGATGATCGTTTGCTGTGGAAAGCCTACTTCATCCACCTATCGACGCGCGACCATGATGCTCTCATGCTAAATGCGATGTGGGATATTTATATGCACGTTTCGGGGAGCACTTTCCGTGGCACCGGTCCTATTACTTTCGATGCTTGTGCTGCTTTGCCACCTTCCGACCATCCGCTATTCGACAATCGGTCTTCTATGGGCAAGAATATGGGTCGTATTGCTTCGCTGGTTCGCAGCTTTTTGGCAGGAGACATATGCTCAAAAATTGTTCCTGCACAGGCCTCCGGTCATGGATTGCCTATCGACACTGAACCTCTGCAAGTCAGAGAGATACATCAAGACCATCTTGAATTATTCAAACAATTCTTCACGGACTGTTACAAGGTTATCGTCATGAACGAGAAGATCAATAATGTCAAATTGTTATCAGAAACTTGTCGCTGACCCCGGTTACTATTTGCCCTTCCGCGAGCTTTCCCCTTCCAGAACGCACCTCCGCCAGGCCGCTGGACCATTTTCTAGAGATGTAGTACTGATGTTGGAGGGCCTATGTAGCATATTGATCTTCCGAAGTATCACCTGTGGCACTCCTTTTTCCCGAAATGAAAGGGCACTACAACTGCAAAAAATCTAACGAACAGAAGGTCAATGAGCTCGTTGATAAATATTGGGAGCTGGAGCAATTGCATCTCCACAGATGGCCTGGTCTCGATAGCGCCGATCCGTCAAACTTGACTGAACAAATATCTTGCCTTCTTTTTTGCGGTGATAAGGCCTCTCGCCAGAAGAAGTATGGTGGTGGTCGAAATTGGCTCTATAAACTACCACCCCAAAGGCATACAACTCCTCAACGGAATGATCAATTGGTGAGATTCTCTCGTTTAATTTCCGTGCTTTTTAATGGATTCATTTAATTTCCGTGCTTTTTAATGGATGTTTCGCTTCCAGAGAGCAGTTCGGACGACGATGAACGACATGCTCGGGATGCAGATATAATCAATTTGAACAAGGCTGACGACCGTACTATCGAGACCTACGAGAACGAGACTGGACCTGGACCCACCCCACCCTACGCCCCGGACTGGGCCAATATCAAAGGTCCTTGGAATTATGCTCTGTTCAAGCACTGTATGCGACCAATTACGTCGTCAGAGATGAAGAGCAGCAGGAAGATGCGGAAAAGATGTTCATGGACAGGCTTGGAAGACTGAAAAAGTACGTGAAGCAAGCGACTCGAACAAGTGGAGAAATGCAGGTTCAAATGAGCAAGCACCTACTCATGAAGCATAGGAGGGTGCTTACAAACCAGCGGCGAAATTCACGAAGAAACGAAGTAGGTGATACTAGCGAACTTTTCGATTAAAGTCTGACCAAATTCTCGTTCAATATAGAGGTTTGCAATTCGAAGCCGCGTAACCGGCGTCCAGAATGCTATGTCCTAGAAGGGCAATGGTCAGTTTATTTGGGCACATTTGGACGATGTAATGGAGACTTTGGGAGCCGCTGGGATGAGCGAGGACGAAAGCGAGGACGAAGACGGACCGTGACAGAAAGTATATTTTGCTAAAAAGATGAGCTGGAGAAAGCTGGGTTTGGTTTCCAGGATAATTACCATTGACCGGGGTCACAATTTCAAGAATTGCTACGGGAACATCACTGGGAATGCACCAGGGACGCGAAAGAGAAGGTTGAATGCAACTGACCTAACGAGGAGCACCCCCAGGACTGCCGATCAACTTTTACGATGAGGAATGGTACAAACGTTTCAATGAAAGAGAGAAGAAGGCACTCATGATCAGGGCCAAAGCTCCATTTGATTTGCTCGAGTTCCACAGTATGGGGCAGTAGGCTTTACGCAGTTTATTTACAATTATATTGGCTCGCAATTTTATTCACCAATACAATTGAACATGGTCCATTGTAACAAGAACATCAGGCTGCAAACAGTCAGAAACAGTCAGAATCCGCGACTCGTGATTTGGAAGGTGTCCGACAACCAGGCGCAAAGCATTGCAATATCCGGAACTGTGCATTTATTGTGAAAAAATACCGTCATCTACATAATGTGCTCTTCAGCCAGGTCAATACCTTTCACCTCGTCTCGTGCTCGGTCTTGGTGATCCTATCGGAACTGGCTGCCCTAGCTGTCCACCTTTCCTCCAGAAATGGCTGTATCATTTTGTATAAATAGGCTTATTATAAGATGATATAGGTAAACACATAAACTGCCAGAGATGTGATTTGATCAAAAGCCTTAGAAAATATCTAAGTCTACCTAGTAGTAAACTGATACAATTTGGAGCAAGAGCAAGGAAGACCGATTGGAATGATATAATAAGAGTAAAAGAATATTGGGCATAAGGATTGCAAAAACAAGAGGGCAGGCAGCAGTCAGTCATGAAGGCATGCAGATGGTGAATACTGCAGAAAATCCAGAGCGGCATTATTCATAAGGTAGAGAAGCCTGGGAGCCAATTGAGTCAACCTCATGGCTGTCCGCCATTTCGAGCTTGGAAGAGGGGAGAATTTGCCATCAAGAATTTTCTGAAAGTGTTCCTTGTACCAATCCTCACATTCGTTCGTCCAGTGACCGACCTGCAGACCTGAACTATTCCAAGAGTTCTCAAGCGGGAACCAAGCATACATCCCTTTTTCACCTGGAAAAAGGTGATTAATAATAACTAAAAAGAATTAAATAGAATTGACTTACCAGCGGTCCCATTATCTTCTTCGTAGGTGCCACAGAGCATCTTCTTCGTTGCTGTAGACAGCCCATCATCCACAAAGACCTCCCCGTCACATATCAAGACATCCTGGTTCCCTTTGAGTGCATCTTGAGAAGGACCAGCCAAAATGGCAGAAACGGGCAAGACCTCTCGGGCCAAACGAGCAATGACACCCCCAACAGATAGAGCACGACGAGCACTATCACAAGATTCCAGATATGAATCCCTCATAGTCTGATACTTGGCAAAGTCTGCCGTGTCAAAATTGTATCCCCGAGGGCGTCTTCCCAATGCAGGAGCTGACGAGGAAGAGCCTGGCTGTAATTGTGGGGGCTGGGACGCCAATCGCTGAAGGGTGCGGAATTCCATCCCATTGGCAACGAAGTACTCTGCCAATTTATAGGGATCAGGGCCCAACTGCCGGCGGATACATTCAAGGGCAATCATTGGTGAAACAGCAAGTATCCACGTCGGGCAGTCACTGGATTTGAGGTCTCGAGGATGGAGGAGGCAGAGACTCTCTTGGCCAAAATTTTTCACCTCAATACGAAGATGGCGGCATTCATGACCGCCAAGTGGAGCATGATTTGACGGACTGAGGTCCCAGTATTTGGCAGGAACTTGATGAAAAGGACGGGTTGAGGTGGCCAAAATGTTGAGGAAGTCTATGATTGGCTGGCGATTACCTTGCAACGAGAAGGCAAGGTGTTGCCCACCCACAGTGCGGCATGCCATGACCCAGTTCTTGATTGTCCGTTTGGGTAGCTCTGCTGCCTGGTACGAGGCTTCATTCATAGAGAAGCCGTATCGATAGTAAACGAGGTCCTCAATAAACTGGTCCTGGGGTGGAGGCTCTTCAACTGCTGTAATCAGATTGCGAGAGAGAACGTCCTGTTTGGAGGCATTGAAGAGGTCATCATCGTCCATCTCATCATCCAGGCCCACATCTATCTCCGCAGAGGAGCACTGAGGGGGCGGGCCGCCCACATTTGGAGAAAGAGGTGATGGAGGAGACCGAACCTCTAGAGTCTGTTGGCAAGGAGCCAGAGAAGGACGGGAGAGGGATGAAGATAGAGTTGGCGAAGGAGGGGCCGGAGGACTGGGCAAAGTGATTCTGACAGACGGAGACGCAGCCTGATGACCAAGTGAGGGGCTGGGGGGTTGCGGAGGAGATGGAGCTGACTGGCGAGGGAGCGTTGACAAAGGACGAGCCTGAGGATCTGGCGAAGTGGTTTGGACAGACAGAGACGCAGGCTGGTGAGCAAGTGAGGGGTTCAGCGATTGGGGAGCTGATGGGACATGATGAGGACCTGAAGAACAAGGAGGGCGAGGCACCTCTGAGTTGGATGGGGCAGCAGGAGGGCGCGGCCATGTCAAAGATCCACGATAGGGAGGAAGAGGGGGGAGGTCGTCATCCGAAGCATCAGAGACAATGTCACCTTCATCCCCTTCATCAGGGGCAATGACATCTTCATCCCCTTCATCAAATTCGGAACAAATATCGAATTCGTTGCAGAACGAATTATATTTGATTTGGCGGGAAGGGTAGTTCTCCCATACAAGGTCGACTTCCTTACGATTAACTGCTTGTCTAATACGGAAGCCGCTAACAACCTTCCATTGGAATACTCTGGGACCTCTTTTGCCTGGGCAGTTCTTCTTGCCGTTCTGCGCCAAGCGATCCAGACGGGTTTTTTTCTCGTGGGCATTCTCTGTTGCCTCTGTTGCCTTACTTCCTGTCGCGCATCGTGCGAAGAATGCATCTATGAGTTCACCAGGACGCTGCCTACTGTTCTGTTCAACTGGGGGGAAGCCCGGTGGTATGACTGCTGGAGACCGGGGTTGCTGCCCTGGTCGTCGAACGGTTGGATTTGGGCGGTACAAGAAAGCCCACGACCCAGAGACATCGGCAAAGGGTGGGGTGCCCCAGTAAAACCAAAGAGGAACACCCGACTTGATCATGTAGGGGATTAAGTTACGCCACCTGCATCGTGGAATATCGATGAAGGCCCCGACACGACGGCGTTCCACCGTGGCGTTTCCAACACCGGATTCATAGAGCTCTTGTGCCCACGCAGCATGAACATTTATGTGGGCTTCTTTCAACAAGGTTTGGAGACTGAGAGGGGTCCAACCGAGGTTCAAAGCTTGAAGCAACCCGACTAAAAATGATAGATAGGCAACGTAGACGACAAAGGCATCGATCGAATCCTTCACCGCAGCGTAGGCCTTATCCTTGGATTGGTGCACGTCAAAAAACCCATAACGACTGGGCTTTTCAGGGGTGACCCAAATGCAATCGATACTGGGATGTTTCTCCTTGAAATATGACAGTAAACCCTCCGCTGTCAAGCGAAGCGCCTTTTCAAAGACCTTCCATTGTTTGCCAGTGTCGTGCGGGAGGTGCCATCCACGGCTGCCCTCCAGCAGGGTAGCCTGACCAAATGTCGAGAAGCGACACATGAGAGGACCGAAAAAGGGTGAGTCAAACATCCACGGAATAAACGGATATCCGTCGTCAGCCCAAACCAGATTAACAAGAGAGGCAGGAGAAGGTGTTTCAGGTAGGGGCTCACGGGGAGGGACGGGCGAAGGGAGGAATGGCATGTTGGGCGATGTGAAGACCTCCTCACCCAAGAAAAAATCTTTGGAGTGAGGGATGTAAATCCCATAGTCAGAAAGTTGTTGGTGGCTGGTGTAGAAGGCTAAAGAAAATGTGAGATGACAGTAATGTGAACAGAACTGTTGGAGTACTTGCACATTACGCAGGCAGGGCCTACTGACGGTTACGTGGCGAGAGGGGAACAGCGGTCCCACAGGGAGCAGAATAAACAAGGCCAAGACGTAGAAACTTAAAGCAATCCCAATGGATCGAGTACTAAAGAGATGGTGGTGGTGGGACGATCCAAGGCCCGAAAACAATCCCAATGTATCAAGTACTAGAGATCGCGTGTCGGTGGGCGACAACGGTATCATTTCTACCTTGGGGTAGCCGAGGGCATCCGTTGGGAGTGGGCATTCACGGCTCAATTGATGGCACCATGACTAAGTGCACAGCCACCCAAAAGTGCGCCGCTCTCGATGAAACTGGCTCTCGCTCAATGAAAATGCCTTTTACATGTCTACGAAGACAATTGAATGCCTGATATCTTTGTAAATGGACAATATGAACCTTGAAGAATAGTTACTGTAAATTAAAACGAAAAGTATACAGAATTTTAGTTAGTATTAAGGAAATAGTGTGGTGTATATGATAATGAAACTGTCTCAGCCTACTATTCTAATCTTCATCCATCTCTGCTTCTTCCTCCCCTTCCCAGTCCTCGGCAATTGGAACACCAATGTCAAGAGGCAACTCTAAAGTTCCTGGGAGAGATTCACCTCTTTCTGCAATAAATGCTTGATACCGAATAAAGATTTCATTCAAAGCAACTTGCCGTTCTGCTTTTCGAGGGAATCTGCTCTTGGGTGGAACGTCAGGTAGTCCACGGAATCGGATGGCGTCGATTTGATCCCCGAGCTTCGCAACTGTCAAGCCAGCCATATGAGAGACATGGGTAATGATGACAACTTTTGACAGCCTTTCCGTGTCAGCCTGGATTTTTGCTTTCCTGGCGTCTTCTTTCTCTTTCCGAATCCGAGCAACTTCAACCCTAAAGTCAACAATTTCCTTTCGGCGCTTTGCTTCTAGTCCACTCGAGTCCAAAATCCGGGCTTCTCGCATCACAAAGCGGTGGTCGGCATCCGTAAAGACCACATCCATGAAATCTTGCGTGTCATTATGTTGAAACATCGCCATTGCGTTGTATTGATGTAACGTCAGGGAAGGTTTGTTGCGGATAGTGACTCGATAAGCCCCAAGTGCCCCTTCGTTAACGTCATTGGTAGCTGGCATCCATGCAAGATGCTTTTCTTCAGCGGTTGCTTCATCAATAAGGCCGCCAGGTGCGAACTCGGATGAAAAACGCTCCCAGGTTACTAGTGCTCCCCTGAAAAATGCGGCCGTTATGACCTTCAGGTGTGGAAGCGAGGGCATAAGCTTCAAAACGGCTTTGATAGCTTTGGGATTATCCCATTCTTTGCCATCTAGGGTTGCATCGACATGCGAGGCGTCCTCGGAGACAAGTAAATCAGGCTGATCGATTATTTTCTGCACGAATTCATGGACCAGCGCATGTAGAGGACCCAGATCAAGAACATTGTCAGATTTGGGACCTCGCACTGCACGCATGTACGGTTTGCTGACAGCTTGTGTATATAGGACCATTGCGCAAAGCTCGGTAAGCGTCGCGGGATCATGCAGAGCTTGAAGAACATTGTTTTCGATTTGAGTAAGTGAACCCGATTGCTTTGACATGCGAACGAGGTTGAGGTAAGCAATGTGAGCTTCGAGATACTGAATTAGATCGGCCGCGGCATCTCCGTGGCTTCCAAAACGCGTGTTACTCGTGTCTGGGAAACGTTTATAATCCTTGTCGACGACTTCTTGAAAATGTTTGATGTGTTTATCACCCTGGCCCTTCTTGTCGTCCTTGTTATTCAGTATCGCACCTGCCAGCGCTGTTGTCTTCACTCCTCCACGAGTTGTCTGCTCGAACGCTCTTTGCTCGTCTTCGCTCAGCGGCGTTGTTAACGGATTCGGCCCACCAGGATCCAAAATTTTCCGAAGTGTCGCGGAATTGGCTTTGTTAGCGAGCAGCATGGGTGGTAGAACCCCCAGTCTTGCCCATTCAAGCATCATTTCTGCGTTTCCGCCCTTGAAGCTGTTCTGGTCTTTGTGCATACAACAGCCAGCCCAGATAAACAAGTCCAGATGACGACGATCTTCAGGTGAGAGTGCATTGTACTCCTCTTGTCCCAGTGTGGCGATAATATCCTCCATCAGCTTCTTGTCCAACTTGGCCTGTTCGAGTGCTGATAGCTTGTCCCACTCGTCTTTCCCACCGATCTGTGCAAGTTTCTTCTGGTTCCACGCACCCAAGTACTCGACGAGCTCGCCGACAGTCATTGAAAGCAACTTGTCTTCTCCGAGGTCATCCACCGCGGATTTACGTTTACGCTCGGCCATTCCACTCGCGGCACTCTTCTCTTTCGATGCATGGTCGCCGTTCATGGCTTTGAGAACGCTCAGAAAGTGAGATATCTTCACGTTCTTCTTGAGTATCTTTGCGTAATGTGTTTTGTTGAAAAATTGTAGGCATTCGTCTACTCGGTTGATGAAACCTTCGACTGCGGCGGCAGCAGTGTGTTCCACAGTTGAATCCACGCACAGTAAACGTATGCGCGGTGTGGATTTTGGGTCAATCGAGAGGTCTCCGTTCTTGTAAGTTGGTGCATGGAGCGCGATATGTCGAGCCTCAAAGTCAATACCTCGATTTGAGGTGCTATCCGCACTAATTGTCAAAGCTTTTGTATGTAAGTCAACGTTTGATATTATCTCTTTTAAGAAATTACCTTGAGATTTGCTGATTTCAAAACCAATCTGTGCTTTCGCAGCGATATAACCTTCGAGAATGGCTCGTGAAACTGTCCGTCGACTGGCAATCCTGCTGGTGTTCATTTTGACACCGAACTCTGCTGAAACATTTGACAGGACCTGTCCCACTTTGGCGCGGGCACACCCACTCGCAACAAGCATCCGCATAAGTTTCCGAGACGTTGTCGAATAGGACCGCTTGTGAATCAATTTGAAAGTCGGCTTCGAAGCCAACTTGGCTCGTTTAACTGCGTCCTTTCGAACCTGTTCAGCACGTAGAAGCCGCTTCTTCATGTTTTTGATTTCGTTTCTGTGCTGAAGGCGTTCTTGTACTGCTTCCAGTTTGAGCTTGTGATGTGCGTGGATCTCCGAGGCTAGCTCTGTCTCGAGCTGGTCTTTATGTTTCTTGAGCGCGTTGTTGTGTTGTTCCGAGGTGCCTAACCTCTGAGAGACCATCAAGGCTTCTTTCTTTATTGTGTGGACAGTGTCTTGCAGCTTCTTCTGCTTGTCTTGTAGCCGCCTGACCTTCCGTTGCGTGTTTGCGAGTTTGTTCTTCGTTTCTGCTAATACCTCTCGGGATTGATCAGGCAGCCTGGATTTCAAAGGTTTGGCACCACGGTTCTCCTTGGGTTGTTCTTTCGAGAGTCCTTCATTATTACGCGCTGCAGCAAAATGCTCCTTTTGCAAGTTTGACCGTTTGGTTTGAGACTTTGTCCGTCGACCCATCTAGCGACTCAACGTGGGCTTTTCAAATACATTTTGGTGAGTCTTTTATTTACATATATATATTGAACAGTTATATCCAACCTTCTCTTGTTTTGTGAAGCAAATGCTCCTCCTGCGGCCTTTTTCTTCGACGTTCGAGAGCGGACACGCTAATTTATCACGGTCAGTCACACATGTGACATACGTGATTGCGCGACACTTTCATTGATTTCTTTATGTACCAATTGTACAACGACCACTGAAGGTCTCTGTTAGCCGTTTTGCATGCACATTCTGGATGGCTTATTCTTGCTAGGCTTGTGCTCATATTTTCTCTAACATGTCCTGAAAGTTATATAATTTACCTATTTGAGTTTATTCACGTAGTAAATTTAAATCCGAGCACAAGCCTCGAAAGATATTCTAGTTCAAAATGTTTTCGCACAATTTCTGTGTGATTTGACCCAGAATTGCGTTCGGAAAAGGTACAGGCGTGTTCGCACTGACTTCTGGGTGGGAAGCCTTAGATGCAATTATGTACAAACAAAAGCTGTGCAAAGCCTGATGTGCCCACTCCCACCCGGGTATGGTGGTGGAACGGTCCAAGGCCTGGAAACGATTCCAATGTATCAGTACTAGAGAGATCGTTTGTCGGTGCGCGACAGCGGGCTGGCTGTAAGCGACAGTGGGCGATGACAGTGGTGATGGGACGATCCAAGGCCCGAAAACAATCCCAATGTATCAAGTACTAGAGAGATCGCGTGTCGGTGCGCGACAACGGTGTGGTGGTGGAACGGTCCAAGGCCCGCAAACGAGCCCAATGTATCAGTACTAGAAGAGATCGTTTGTCGGTGGGCGACAGGGGTGGGTGGCTGTAAAAAATAAAAACGGTAAGTAATGAAAAATCAACAAGAAAAAACCTTCGCCGACGTCAAATGACGCGACAAAAGGGGACTTACGGGGTGGGTGTAACGGTGGGTGGGGGCTTGGAGGAGAAAGGTCAGTCGATTCAAGAGCCGTAGTTGTTGTTTGTGCAAGATGGGTGAGCCAAACAGCGGGCAACCTTCGTCGCTTTCTTTCAAATTCTCAATTTTGAATTCCACTCCGAGTCAGTCACTGTTCCAGACATGACACCAGAGCTTAAGTACCAGCTACCAGATGCGCTTCCTTGTGATGTGCAATGTGTAGTGGAAAAACTATATTTATCTAAGAAGGAACTGGAAGTACCAAGCAGGACGAAGGAAAAGCAGGGGGTGCCAGCGGACATAATACAACGTTGAAATTCCCAAGTGCATTAAGTCATACTTCCATCTTCCCACCCACGACCTATCCCTCGTAACCGAAGAGCTGCCAGCACCAGTCAGAAAATAATCATTTATTTCAAATTTTCAAGCCTGCCAGAAATTCATCAGTCTCATGCCTCATGCTTGACCTTCGATAGCAAGTTGTCTATCAACTCCCGTCTGGCTCTCGTCTTTATTGTCAGGAAACTCGCGGTCTTTCTCTACGAGTTCTGGGCCCATCTTGAGAAACTTGCGCCACATTCGATCGTCGAGCCGTTCCAGAAGGGCATCATCAAGTTTCTCCACATACTCAATTTCATTGAGTGTCCTCTGATAGCGAGAGCGAATAGTATCGTGGGTTGGGGTGCCCAAATTTCCGAAAACAATTTTGAATCTCAACGGAAGATTTGCAACCTCCTGTCAACAAATCAGCCTGTTAATCCAATGGGAAAGGAGGTACACAGGAGGTCTGACCGTTTTCACCATGGGGAACCAATATTTACATGTAAGTGCATTGGCGATGACGAGAATTAAGATGAGGATCAACTCTCCTCGACGCTGATCCTGGTAGATCCTCCGTTCCTGCACGCGCTTAGTCTTCCAAAGTGTATTCGTCAGCGTGAACGATGGAGCAGAAAGAGCTACTCACTGGCTTTTCCCAGACACAGATATCAGATTTGTTATCAGAAGATCCGCTTATGATAAGATGACGTTCGTCCGAACTAGCGCACTATGAGAAAAAGATAAATATCCCAGATTGTTGTGCAGAATCTGGAAACCCACCGCCACTGCCTGAATCAAGGATGACGTGCTTCCGTGCGTCATCACTTGGTCGAAACGGGTTTCCGAGGCCTTCAGATTGAATAGGTAGATTTTGCCGTGGTCGCTGCCCCCTACGATCGACATTCCTTTCTCGCAGAAAACCACTCCTTTGATGTGTTGGCGCGCAGTCGGGACCTCGAAAAAGTGCGTTGCGGTGGAACGGCCAATGGGATAAACATCAAAGCCTGCGCCAATATTGTCAATTACAACATTTTTCCCAGCTTCGTCAACACAAGCATTGCCACTAGGAGATTTTGTAAACCTCAATTCCAAAGAACAACAGGGAGAAACAAACATTGCGCTCTTAATGGATTTTGAGTATTTTGCTGCCGACGTTTGCGAATCCCAATATGACCTGGTTCCTGTTTGTGAGCCTCAAGTGTGCATTGGATTGGGGGCAAATCTTACATTTCTCCTGACTCAAGGCTATAGATCATGATATCCTCGCCTCTGTTGAGGAAGTATACCGAACGTGGAATGGCTTCGGTGTGCTCTACGGTCCATAACGCAGTCGATAATACCCCTATAAACGTAGAGTTATTAGTCATTAGTCGTTCAAGTTCAACAAGAAAATATCATTTTACCATCTTTGTCTAAGCGGAACATTTTGAAGCTGCCATTGTGGCTTGTTGCGACAAGTCGATGGTGAGTAGCGTCAAAGGCGAGAGCTTCCACACTGTTGCCGTGGTTGAAAATCTGAGTATCACAAACTTCGACAAACTGGCTCTTTATAGATATTAGGACACGAACGGTTGTCTGAGTTTAAAATCGAAAACTCACTCTCTTGCGGCGCCGATAGACGGCGAATCGTCCTCTTCCTGTTCCAAGGCATAATAATCCATTTCCTGGTAAGCTGTTCGTTAAATTGATCCAAATCAGGCAGGTTATTTGGCCCCAATGCCCTCCCGGATTGGTAAGAGTCTCGCTCCGTTTCAACGTCTGCAAATCCCAGATATTAACACATTCGTCGTCACCTGCACGAATCAGCGAAAGTATGACTACAATCTCGGATTGACTTACCCCCACTAGCAAGCAGCTCGGCATCTCCAACGATAGCAAAGCAATTAATAGGGCCACGGTGCCCGTCAAGCCTGGCGCGCAGGAAATAACTCTGATGGAAATGGGACAAAGCACTCAATACGGCTGAAAGTGAAAACGCACATTTCGCGAGGAAATAGTTCTCCAGACCTGTTGTAAGGACATAATGAAGATGTAAGCGATGTGAGTGGGATGAGGGTAGCAGATGTAATGAGGTGGTTTAACGCTAGCGGCTAGGTATTTATGCATCTGTGCGGGTGAATCCGAGTCGTCAGTCCTGTTACGTTGAGCGCGTTGGCCGATGAATTGGTGAATTAGGCGAAGTGAGTCATGCACAACTGTTCCTGATGTTGGGAAAATGTCCTTCACGGCTTAATCTTGAACCAAGTGAACGGATTGAAGATCCTGAGAGCGATATGCACGATATGAATGCACGGATGCGACTGAGGAGCACAAGCCTGTTCGTGGAACAATAATGATATTTAAAATTGACAGTTGCAGCAAGTCACGTAACGTCGCTGTAGAGCGCTACACCAGTGGAGAGGAAACATGAGATGTTATAAAGGGGTGTCTCGAATCAGGGAGAAAAGCTGTTCTTGGATCCAGTTAAAATACGCTGTTCCGAGGCAGTTGGTAGGACTCGGACTGGAGGAAGTAAGGTTGGTGGAAGGAGTATACATGCCCTGAAGAAAAGATGGAGGATAGAAAACTGCGATGGGCTATCCCGACGCAGGTTAACAAAGGAAACCCGACATTGCTTTGCTCGTCACGCGTCAGGACTGAGTCAACGGTTCTGAAACCCGTTTGTGGACAATTATGTAATAACCCAACCACGAATGATTTTCTCACATATACGGGTCGTTCGGTTGTGTTGGCACGATGATTAGTCCTGGATTGATGCCGAGACTTTAATATTTTGAGTCAAGCGGAATCGACTCATGTGAGTCAGAGGAAGGACGCGAGAAGGTGGAACGCGGCTCAGTTCGTAGAACAATAAACCGTATATTGTTTAAAGGGGAAGACCCATCTCGCAAACCTCCTCCCTCATGAGTGCAAAAAAATGCTATCCAGAGCACTTCCTCTGATTACCCATCGCATCTCATTTTCCGCCAATGTCTCATCCACGAATCCCATGATCACCCCTCACATCGAATTTCCAGCCAAACGCGCTATAAAGCCAAAGGAACTCTCACAGTCTCGACCAGAACGCGAGCTGACTCCATCAGTTGCCAGTGCCGATGAAGAAGATCAGCCCGCGAACAGCGATGGCGAATCTGAGCTGTCAGAGCTTTCAGAAAGTGACACAGCCCCAGACACCCCTACTCAAATGAAGATTCCGAAACCAGCAGGAGAACCTGGGCGACCCAGGTCAGGAGGATATAATATCGAAGCGGTCCTCAAGCCTTGGGGCAAAGAAGAATACGCGAAAGTCCATGTAAGTGGTTGTCATTCTTCTAGTAGAACTGATTTTCGACTGCATTTGCCCCCAACAGAAGCTTGTCAAGAAGCTTGCCGATCTCAAATTGGATAACACAAAATCATACAGCAAGCAAAATAGTAGAAAGGTGATGGATTTGTGCGAAACGGTTGGGTTGTCCCTTTGTACTTTAGCGTGTTTTCTGATCGGCCAACTGGCACAGGTTGAGAGGCACCATACGATCGTTGAAAAATACGAAGGTCATTGGCCGATTCGAGCAATGCTCAAGTTGTATCTGAAGACCACGTCGGAAAATCACCGTCGCAGCGGCAAAGACGGCAAGAATAAGGTTGGGAATGCGGTGTGAGATCCGAATTCGTTGCGAGTGATACGCCCAAAAAGATGTATATCCTTTCCGAACTCGACACCGTTTGTCATATTGAACTGCTTATGCTGGGAAACTAATGCGTGGTAGAGCAACGAACCAGGTGACAGTGAATGGGTCAGGTTGATGTGAGATAGTGTGTGTTGAAAACGTTGGATAAGGGGACAAAGAAGAGACATTGTCAACTAGAGTTAGCAACGCGCCCAAAGGGTGAACACGACGGTGATGCCCCGGAGTTGATGAACGGGATTATCGACGTTGACCAAGAAGATGGAGGGCAACAATATCGAGGTGGATCCTATCGTTAGCTCGACTAGCACCCGTTGTTTAACTGATCTGGGCGGAAGGAATGAAATTAGCTCCAATATACCTCAATAAATGAATGTGACTTACTTTAAGCAAATCCGAAGTTAGCGGGGCGATGAATGCACCAACTCATATATATAGTCAGGACATCGGATGAGACTGGAATGAAAAGTAAGCGAAATTGATCAAGAAGATAAAGGCCTGACGAGGGCGACTTACGCTAAGCAGAACAGCTAGTAGAGGTGAAGCAGAAGCAGCAGTACGTTCGAGAAACAGCGGAGCAATCCTGAGGACCAGTGGGAGCAAGCTGTAAAGGAGAAGAACAGTTCGAAAGGCGGTGGCGGAGTTTGCGATGAACTGGCTAACTCTTGGGTGTAGGTAACCGCAACACAGTCTTCGGAGCAATCCTGAGGTCTGCTGGGCGTGCTGAAGGTAGGAATTCAAATGGCGGAGGTATGGCAGACGGAGCACAGTCCTCGGAGCAATCCAGAGGACCGGCGTCATGTCGTCAAGGTCGTCGTGTTGGTGTCACAAGAGTGAACTCCAAGGTCGATATCGGAGACTTGAGCGTAAGTCGCAGATTAGTGGTGAGAGACGGCGTCTTGAGCGGAAAGCATGTTGGATGTGGTGGTACAGTCCTCGGAACAATCCAGAGGGCTGATGTAGATGTAATTGAGGCCAGATGGTGTCTTGAGGCGAAGTCAAAGACCCCGAGTTTTTGAGGGCTGGTCTAACAAGACCTTCCTGATATCACGTATCACCCTGGCGGAGGCAAGGCTTGCTTCATCGCGCTAGAGCCTTGACACACAGTCAAGGCCTGCCTTTTTTGTGAATATCTAGACATGAAAATACTTCAATTTTCTGCATATATGTATAGAGTATAAGGATTACCTGTAGGCAACTTGTTGAGCGTGTAAGACGATCGAGGAAGGATTGACCAAGATGCAGAATGGGCCCGTACCGGCATCGAGTGACACGGGCAAGAGCTCCTCCTGCTGACGCTTTTTCCCAATGGCAACACAAAAAATGATATCAAGTTGAGTGAACCAAACACGCTGACCCGGGACGCTTGGAGGATATAAGGGTGCTGCAGAGGGCTATCCCAATGCAAAAGCACGAATGAAGAGTGACTCGACGTTCCATTCACCCTTAGAGAAGGGATGCTCGCTTCGCTCGCAAATAGACAACAGAAATCCACTTCATAGTCCTCGGAGCGATCCAGAGGGCGATCGTGGTTGAGGCCTGAGGGAGAAAGAAAGCGACGAAGATTGCCTACTAGGCGAGACGCTGCAACGGGCTATCCCCTTACAAACGCTAGTAATCCTGCTAGAAGATGGAGGGAGAGACGCAATTGACAATACACGTAGATGAACGCCAACCCCGCCTAGCTGAACTGGACTCAAGGCGCTGCAAAGGGCTATCCCCTTGCAAACGCCAGTAATCCTGCTAAGTAGTGTGAATCAGTCTTCAATCGGATGAGGTTGTCAGTCACAGCGACAGTGAGCTAGTATGTCACGGTACTGTAGACTTAGGTTCGGAGCAAGCCGCTTGCTCCGGCCCGGTACGGGTACTCCTTCGCAGAAGGGGCTTGCGCCAAACTGCCTGAAATCAGGGGTTTCATCTTTGGGCATTCACACTCTTCACACTCAACGCGCTACAAAAATTCCACTTGGGCCACATTATATACATGCATATATATTATTTAGATGATTCAATGTTGCAAAATACGTGCGCAAAACTATTGAACAGAGGTAGTAGTGTGTCAGTATAAAGGATGAAGAAATCCTCACGTTGTGGAGGCTACTGACCTTCAAGGCGCCCAAAAAATTAAATGCAATATATCATGATACATATAACACCTTTCGCCTTTTAAGATTGTGTCCCGTGCTGAAGACAACCGAAGACATGCATTTAAAGTCCAGGTGAAGGAAATGAGAGGAAGCCGCGTGATGTCACATGACAGCGCGCGCCGTGTGCAGCGCGTCTGCGTTGCACTTCGTGGAGTGCTTTGGGGTTTCGGCTTGGGGTTCATCTTAGTTGTTACGAAGAGGGTTGTATTCAATGATTGTTAGTCCACTTGTTATTAATATCACTGAATACTGACGAGTACTGTTCAGTTACTGTATCACACTCATCTAGTCACGTGAGCTATGTCAAAATGTCCCAAACTCAGGACTTTTGGGAGATGGAATTCAAAGGGAAGCACATAAGGCAAATGTTGTTTAATATCCGAAATTGAAGGTGGTGTGTTGACGTACTTTCAATATTACAGCGGAAAATATCAACTCTATGAACCACAGTGCGTGCGTCAACGATCTTCGCATTTTATGCGACATCAATCACGCTCCGGGACAGGGAAGAAGGGCCCCTTAAAAGATCTGAGTCGACAGAAAGTCCAATTCGATATGCATAAGTATTTCCGCCAAATAACCTAAGACATGCCACGAGAACTGCGGGCAAGCGTCGAGTGCGAGAAAACCCCCTACTGACGGGCAGTTTGAAGCAAGCCCCTTGTCAGGATTGCTGCGACGCAACATAAAGAACTATAAAGATAAACAAAGTGCGGCATCCTGAAAAGGTGGATTGATCCGAACCTACTGTAGACTTAGTTCTCAGTTGAGTGAGTATTTGTTTGGTTTGGAACTGGAAAACAAACTCTGACTTTAACAGCCAGCGTGTCACTCTCGCGGCGACTGGCAGGTCGACGTCACTCTTATATAAATAGTATACATATTATGAATTACACACATGGCAGAGAACAACAAGAAGAGCAAACATGTGTTAGAGTGACCAAGCTACAAGAAATCAATTGTCGGGCAAATAAGTTTCGAAGTGAATTTGGAGCACCAATTTCTCCATGTCTGTGGCGGTCAAACTACGGAAGTCTCGCAGAAAGTCGATACGATGGCCCTTTGCCCAGCGGGAAATGGCGTGGAGATGCCCCTCGTTGGTTATGCCAAATTCTATGAAGTCTGGAGCCAAGTGGACCATGTCTGGGGCACAAGTAGATAGAAATCGAAGTACAGCGCCAATGCCATCGTCGACCGTTTCCGTAGTTGCTCGCTCTGGTTGTTGGACTCTACGAACGACACCATAGTCCATGTCGAATTCCTCTTCTTCTGCGGTTGGGCCTGTATAAACGCAAGGCGAGCGGCCCTGCGCTAACGTCAGTGCAGTTGGAATCGGTGGCAAAGTAGGTGATTGGACACTAGAACCTCCTTTTGCGCTGCCATGAACCGAAGATGAACCACCATGCGCGCGAGAGGCTGGAGTTCGCATAACTGGGAAAGTAGCTGATTGGATGGGAGGAATGGTCTTCGTCCCTGCTTCCTTGCGTTGAGTAAACCTGACTGTCTTCTTCTTCGTGAATCCAACATCCACCCTTTCCCCCTGTTTCGAACCAAAGATTCAGATTCCTTCCTGAGATTGCGGGCTGAAACGTACCTTCTTTAAGGCGAATCGGGCGGCATTGTGATAGCTGAAGAGCAAGCGTAATGCCAGATAAAGATTTTTGTCATGCTCCGGTTCCGGTTCATGGAAGTGGTCAGGAAACTTCTCGAGGAGCTAACGGCACGTTTATCAGTATATAGTTGAAATGGCAAATAAACCGGAATGGCGAACATACCTTGACTTTAAGAGTAGCGATCGCGGAATGTTGAGTGGTTGCAGTTCTCCGCAAGGTGAGGTGTTTCTTAGCCAAGGACTGAAGGAAGAACTAGAACACAATTAGCCTGCGCGGGCAAGAACGGCGAAGGCATCCTCTCCCTACCTGAACCTCGGAAAAGATTTCTGGGTTGTTCTGGAGGTGCCAAGCCTTCTGGAACTGCCGGCTGTAGCTAACGACTTGAGGACTAAGAACTCCAACAGGGCGTTTTTCTTCTGCGGGACAGACATATTAGATCTTGAATGCTCTGAACGAAAAGGACTTACTTGAACCCTTGGGCATTTCTGCAAGTGGAATCAGTGAAGTAGGTGGAGAGGATGGAAGCGAAGACAGCCATAAAATGCATCGTTTGTTTGATGCTGTATTGAGGTATTCAACAGAGTTTATTTGAGCTTCAGCATTGAATATTGAATATTGAATCTTCATGAAGACAATCTATTAATAGTTGTGATGCGCGTCAACATTCCCCATATAAAGCTAGGGGTATAAGATGAATAAACAGGGAAGGTATGTGCAATGAAGAGATCCAGGATCCAGGTGTGAATATATAAGTACATGAATGAATCCAGCGTGTAAATGCAAGTATGAAGACAGTAATATAAGTGTAATGCAAAGATGGGGCCTACATATCCCCATCGCGATGCATGGATGGTACAAGGCACGGGGATATGTAGGTATCGCGATGAATGGATGGTGCAAGGTGCAAGGAGATCTAATCGTATTTCTCATTAGTATTTAACAATGGCGTCGGGGGAGCATTTTCGTCAATCGGCTCTACTGGGAGGTTTCTTCGCCGACCGAGTGGGCAATACACGGGTCGGTGCCAGAGCAGGAGCTGCTGAAGCTGAGCGACCCCGACATATGGTTGTGAGTGGCGGCGGAGATGACGGCGGGTCAGTGAGGGTGGATGTGAGACTGAGCGGCGCAGCTGAGCCAGGGCTCCAGTTATTGACGACAAGATGTTGTGCCGCACGGAGTTATGGGTTGTGCGATGCGAGCGACGACGACAGGCGCTGCAGGAGGAAGAGATGGTGTTACGTTGGTTAATGCGGCCGACTGAGGTGCCAGCTCCCGGGAAGGAAATACGGTGGACGGGGACGCTGCGCGAGAGCCGATATTGCCCGTTTGAACACGAGAAGGCTCAGGGACTGCGGTGGATCCTTGGGATGGGTGCATTGAGGTGGTGCTCCTGTCGGCAATTGAAACCCACTTCGCCAAGCGTGTTGTGTCGGAGGGGCGAGAGACTGCTATCATCGCTTCCCTATCTCGGGTACACCAGGTATGAATAGTAACCAGCTGCAGTCCTTTGAGAGTAGAGTAGGTGGCTTCCGAAAGAAGTGACATGCTGTTATCCAATATGACATAAAATCGTCGCGTCGAGATTTATTAGTCGTACCCAAAACGCAACCCGTCAGCTGACGTCAAGCCGTCTAAGCGTTGTAAATCATGCGTAAGTTCTCCGCCAGACTGCCCCCGCTTTTAGTCCACAAGCTGGAGGTAAAAAAGTGTAAGTGGTATGAAGAGTAAGACGATGTCCAGCTTACTTACTCTCGCTGATGTCCTCGACACCCTGAGCTTTCACCCCGAGACGATTAAACTTCCAATGGCTCCGAAAGCCCTCAAGAGAGACCGGCTGAGATACTCTGAAAGTACAATGGAAGCTGTCTTCAGTCTCATTCTATCTATAAAAGAGAAAAAGGCATAAGCGATACGAATATCCACAGCAGGTCCAACTTACCTTACCAAAGTACCTCATACTCTGCGCTCCATGCTTCAATTTCGAATGACTCGAAAACTTCGCTTGCTCTTAAAAATTCAACCGTATGGATCCGAATCTCAAACGAGTCCGTCTGAGACACTCCTGAAGTCCATTGGAAGAGACGTTGAGGACGTAGCATTAAGAGTGACACTGACATCGACTTGCCCAGCGAGAGTCACACACTGTTATAAGTCCGAGTTTGTTTCCAAAGTTCCCAACCAAACAAATACTCACTCAACTTGAACCAGTGAGCACTCGCTAACTCACACTGACAGTCGCTGTGACTGACAACCTCATCCGATTCACACTACTTAGCAGGATTACTGGCGTTTGCAAGGGATAGCCCTTTGCAGCGCCTTGAGTCCAGTTGTTTTAGAAGGTAGTAGTTAGAAGCCGTGCCCGTCGTTATTCAGCCCAGTAGTTGAGCCCAAGGAAAACTGCATCCCGTCGACCAAGGTGTTGTCGTTCTACCGCCAGGACGCTTTCTCCATCGAGGCGGCATACTCTATGCTCAGCCTGAGCTGTTTCCTGGCGCGATCAACCCCCGGATCGGAACCGCCGAGGAGGTAAATGGCGATGCTGCTGGTGT
Organism: Flammula alnicola; assembly: GCA_015499995.1. Lineage (NCBI taxonomy): Eukaryota > Fungi > Basidiomycota > Agaricomycetes > Agaricales > Strophariaceae > Flammula > Flammula alnicola. Next base: position 80,285 of record JADNRV010000067.1, read on the forward strand.
CAAACTAAAGACAAGGTTGAACCTTCATGGCATTTATGTCGTTCGAGCAAGCCTATGTTGGAAAGATCGAGGAGAAGCGACAAATTCATGATGGAGGTAAGTTTTCCTGCTTATTCATCTCATCCCAGATATCGATACAATTTTGCCGAACAGGACCGCAAAAATGCTCTCGAGGAGTACCCCCTATTCTATGCGCGGCAAGGTAGAGGTTATACCCCCTACAGCGTGCGCGGTTATCCCATGATAAATTAACGTCCGTATAATCAGAGTTCGACACAAAAACAACCTACCTTCATGCTCTAGTTATGTGGATCCAAGCAGAATGCAATACGCCGGCCAAAGGGCCTCGCTGACTGCGGGTCCATATTCATTCCGCACTCCGTCCATCCATTCTCGTGTACGATCCTGCCCTCAATAAGACCGTCACGGATGGCCTGCCTACGACGTACTCTATGTCTTCAACTTTCCGGTGAGAGCGACACGCTGACCGAGTCCAAAACGTCTGAGTTTGTTTCCAAAGTTCCTTACCAAACAAACGACTCGCCGATTCCACTAGCAGGATTACTGGCGTTTGTAAGGGATAACCCCTTGCAGAGCCTTAAGTGCAGTTCAGCTAGAGGTTGACATCCATCTACATGTAGTGTCAATCGTGTCCCTCCCTCCATCTTCTGGCAGGATTACTGGCGTTTGTAAGGGGATAGCCCGTTGCAGCGTCTTGCCTAGTAGGAGAGGTTGAGCCAAACAGCGGGCAATCTTCGTCGCTTTCTTTCTCCCTCAGGCCTCAGGCCTCAACCACGATCGCCCTCTGGACTGCTCCGAGGATTATGAAGTGGATTTTTGTTGTCTATTTGCGAGCGAAGCGAGCATCCCTTCTCTAAGGGTGAATGGAACGGCGAGTCACTCTTCATTCGTGCTTTTGCATTGGGATAGCCCTCTGCAGCACCCTTATATCCTCCAAGCGTCCCGGGTCAGCGTGTTTGGTTCGCTCAACTTGACATCCATCGTATTTTGTGTTGCCATCGCAAGATGGTGCCATTGGGAAAATTTTCAGCAGGAGGAGCTCTTGCCCGTGTCACTCAATGCCGGTACGGGCCCATTGTGCATCTTGGCCAATTCTTCCTTGATCGTCTTACACGCTCAAATACTCTATACATATATGCAGAAAATTGAAGAATTTTCGTGTCTAGATATCCACAAAAGGGCAGTCTTTGACTGTGTGTCAAGGCTCTAGGATGACGAAGTGAGCCTTGCCCGCGCCAAGTTGGCGGATACGTATTATCGGGAAGGTCTGGTTGGACCGGCCCTCAGAAACTCGGGGTCTTTGACTTCGACTCAAGACACCATCTGGCCTCAATTAAGTTTATATCGGCCCTCTGGTTTGATCCGAGGACTGCACCACCGCAATCAACATTCTCACTCAAGAAACCGGCTCTCAGCAAGATTCTGCGACTTACGCTCAAGACCCCGACATCGACCTTGGAGTTCACTCTTGTGACACCAACACGACGATCTTGACGACGGGACGCCGGTCCTCTGGATTGCTCCGAGGACTATACTCCGTCTGCCATACCTCCGCCATTTGAATTCCTACCTTCAGCACGCCCAGCAGACCTCAGGATTGCTCCGGAGACTGCGTTGCGGTTACCTAAGCCGAATAGTTAGCTAGTTCATCGCAAACTCCGCCAGCGCCTTTCGAACTGTTCTTCTCCTTTACAGCTCGCTCCCACTGGTCCTCAGGATTGCTCCGCTGTTTCTCGAACGTACTTTCACCTCTACCAGCTGTTCTGCTTAGCGTAAGTCGGCCTTGTCAGGCCTTTAGCTTCTTGATCAATTTCGCTTACTTTTCATTCCAGTCTCATCCGATGTCCTCACTGTATATGAGTTGGTGCATTCATCGCCCCGCTTAAAGTCAGTCACATTCATTTATTGAGATATACTGGAGCTCATTTCATGCCTTCAGCCCAGATCAGTTCCGTCGCGTGCTCTTTGAATGCATAACCCTCAAGCGCATCATGCCATCGGTCCACGGAGACGAGCCCATGGCCACTTTTCGTCGATTCTGTCATGTACTGTCTGCTGCTCCTCATCTAGCAATCTGCCCCAGAACGCTACGCCTATGCCTTCCACATCATCCGGCCGACATGCCGTATCACTGGCAAGCATATCGCGGCAGTCTCTGTTTCGGTATACCAGACGGAGATCCTAGAGTTTCGCTTAGAATATGCCGTCTCCCTTCTTCTCCCATCATCGACAATCCCAATCGCTGCCACATTCACCTATATACGAAACTTTGACGGCAGTTGCCTGAACAGCGTCCCGTATTCTATCCAGATAATGACTCATAGTCAGCCGAGTTTGACAGCAGGAATGGCGGTGTCGCATCCCGTTTTGGGCACAGGACCCACATCTACCCTATCCCAAAGCCTTCAACTCCTGACGTTCGTGTCCGTGGAACCCATATGAGTCAACTGATGGATTATTCTGTGGGAAGGAAACTTACTGGTAAAGCGTGGCTTTCGTCATGATAGCCTTTCAGAAGAATGACTTTGAACGGGGCGCTCGTCGTTAAGGACTTCTGAGTTCTTCAATATCGAATTCTCCCCCTTGAGTGGTACGCTGTCCACGATAACATACTCCTCCTCTGGTATGAATCTGACGCCTCTCTCAACAGTGACTGACCGCTTTGCCGCCCAGTAAACCCTATGAGCCTTGCTCTCCTCGTCAAATCCCATCCACCTGCCCTCCTTTGCCCTTCCATCCAACTTCGACCCACTTGTATCATGCACCCACACCTGGCAACCCCAAGGATGCATTTCGGATAGGTCAGGCTTAGATCCCGTCAGGATCTCGTATGGCGTGGTGTCGTTGAGAACCCGGGTCCAAGTCCGGTTCTTGAGATAGACGGCGTGGTGCAGGGCCTCACCCCACAGAAATTTCGGCAAGTCGCTATCGTGAAGCATAGCGCGGACCTTCTCCATAAGTGTACGATTGAGTCGCTCCGCGACGCCATTGTACTCGGGGGTGTCATGAACGGTAAGTCGCCGAATAGTGCCCTCCTTCTTCAGGTGGTCTGAGAATTTCCCACTTAGGTATTCCCCTCCGCGGTCGCTGTGGAGCTTCTTGACGAGCACCTTGTGCTGCGTCTTGAGCTGAGCTTCATAGTGTTGGTAGGACTCGAAGGTTTCGTCCTTCTTGCGAACGAGGTAAATGTTGCTGAAGTGGCTGTGGTCATCCGTGAAGCTGACGAAATATTCTTTGTGATTGATATGTAGTTTCCGTCGGCGCTGGCCCCCACAAATCCGAGTGGATCTCATCTCCCACCGCTTCTGCCCTTCCTCCCTCTCGCACCTTCTGAATCGGCTTCCTATGGCCCTTTCCCCACTCGCACGATGTGCAAAACGAAGGCTTACTATGCTCATCCAACTCCACACCCGTCACCAATCCCCTCTCGACCAAACGACGTGCAGCCTCATGCGACACATGCCTCAGACGACGATGTAACTCATCGATCGTCAAGATCCCCTTGACACGTCCTGCGTATCCTGCAGGTTCCAGGCGAGCGGTATAGACGCGGTAAAGACCGCTCTGGACCTCAATCTTCCCAAGAAGCTTTCGGGACTTGTCGTAGATTCGACAATCGGATTTGGCGAAGACGACAAACGATCCAGATTGGGTGATACGGCTGATAGAGATGAGGGTTACAGTCGAACCCCTCATAACCCATACCTCTGGTAACCCATAACCCCTCATATCCCATAGGTTTTAGCGGCTACCAAACCGAGATTTACACCAAAATTGACCTCTCATAACCCATAACCCCCCATAACCCATAGCGTGGGCCGTCCACCGCGGGGTATGGGTTAAGAGAGGTTCGACTGTACTCCCATGCTGGGAGCATAAAGGACATCACTTAGGAGTACTTTCGATGTGATATCTCCGTTTGGCACATCGACATACATGTCGCCCTTGCCAGTTGCATTGAAGGTTCGCTTATCAGCGGCGGTAATGGGTTTAGGCTCAATATCAACGAAGTTGGTGAAGCGATGACGGTGGCCTGACATGTGACGTGAGGCGCCAGAGTCGTATAAGTCGATTTCGACAAGAGAGTTTCCGATGCCGCCTGTGTCAAGCATTGCCGCGTCGAAGGTGATAGTGTAGGCTTTGTCGGTTGGGGTGTAAAACGTCGCCGGTATGTATTCATACCCATCCTCGTCGTCTGAATCTAATCCCTTCTTCAGCCCTGGCATCCCATCCTCCTCATCACCAACCGGCCCTGAGTCCTCCGAGTCAGATACCTCCTGAAGCCCAGGCATCCCATCATCAGCAGACCCCTCTGGCATGTAAATGTCGGAATCCGCATCGTCTGAGATCGAGTCAGCAAGATCTTCGTCAGACAAGGAGAAGCTGCAGATCGAGGAGATGTCGGCCTCCGACACATTGTCGAAGTCGTCGAAGTCGACTGTCATAGCCATCCACGCCACATCCTCATCGTCGTCATCATCCTTCTCCTTCGCCTTGGCACTGCCGCAGCCTCCTTGCCCTTTCCCTTGTCCTTTCCGCCCCTTTCCTTCACCTTTCCCTTCTCTTTCGGACCTTGCCCTTCCTTCCCACCACCCTCAGCCCGACACTCGGACTTGAAATGCCCCTTCTTTCCACAGTTGTAGCACTCAACACTCTTCTTAGAGCTCGAGCCTCCCTTCCTCCCTTTTCCTGAGTCGTTGGAGTAGAACACCGCGTTCTCCTCCTTCTTGGCTCCTTTGGAACTCAAGGTGCGACGGTCGAACTCGATCGTTATGGCATGCAACAACTTGTCGGGGGATAGGGATTTGCCAACAACGCTAGACGTCGCACTGATGGCTGAGATATAGGGGTCATAAGATGATGGTAGAGAGCCGACGATGATAGAGTAGAAATCGTCATCGGAAGGTGGTTGGCCCATTGCGGCCAGGTCCTCGCGCATCCTGCGCAGCTTGGCGAAGTGAGCTCGCACATCGCCTTTCTCGACGCAGCGCTCCCTACGGCGAAGGTCAACGGAGACCATCCGCGACCGGTTTTCGAAGTCCCCTGCGAGGGCTTGCCAGATTGCGCGCGCAGAAGTCTTGCCGCGAATCTTCATAAAAAGTGAGTCCGAAATCGTCGCCGCAATCTGCTGTTTGACGATGGCTTCTCCCTGGTTCCAGGTCTTCAAATCCTTCTAGTGCTCGACCTCCAGCGTAATCTCGGCAGCTGTGAGTACCTGTCCACTGCCAGTACAAGTAACGGGGTCGACAGGTGCAGAACCGGTGCCATCGACGTGATCAGCGTAACCGCGTGCGTCGACAAACCAAAGGAAGCGATCCTTGTAAACGACCCAGTACAGTACTTGCCGGCTTCGTCGAGCCGCCGAATCTTCATGAAGTCGTCTCCGAGCTTGATAGAAGTAGACATAGTTGGTAAGGGTAGATAGTTGAGAGCGAAACGAAAGATTGGTATAAGTTGTAAGTTTAGTTACGGGGGTTCGGGGCCCATAACTTGAACGTAGAAAGACTGTCTATTAGTCTAGTTGGTAGATCGCTTATATACAAGTGAGGTAGTTAATGACTATGAAAGGAGGGAGATGTTGGAGACAACAAATGTATATACAATATAAGTAATAGATGAAGGTTGTTTATTGGTAGTAGGCGGCGTGAATACGCAGCAGAGATAATAAGTAAGTGCATCCGTTAACAGTAACAATATAATTACAATACCAAGTAGGGAAGTGCATATGGATGTAAATATCCCCCAACTAGATTCAAAACACTGCAAAGGGCTATCCCGTTACAAACGCTAGCAATCCCAAAGGTGGAAGATTGATTGTGTGAGGCACAGTCGCTGCAGTCTGCCAGACTCTCCAGCGAGTTGAGTCGGAGCGCTCATGATCAGTGGCACTGATCAGCGATTAGCCAGTCACGTTTTGTTTTATTTGGTTAGGATCCTCTGAAACAAACTTGACAGTTGCTTGCAGCTGTCAAGTTTGTCAGTTCACGTCGCTCTTGTGTCACGGTCTTCAGCTCTTTCATTGGACTTTCAAATTTTCTCGGACGGTCTCGTTAGAGAGTATTTGGAGCCATAGGAAGGGATCTGATTGGCCTTGGCGTTCAGAGTGCATAGCTGGAGAAAGGTAAGCTCTGAACGCAATGATATGCACCTCGCTTACTTTTTTTTTGCCGTTCAGCACGCCAACTGGATTCGACCTGAGAGCTGTCGACAGTCAGAGTCGTTGAACCTTCTCTGAGTCAGTGTCGCTCTTGCCTGTGCCACATCTTCGAAGAATTCCATTGGACTTTAAAAGTATCTCAGACGGTCTCGTTAGAGAATATTTCGAGCCATAGGAATCAATTTGAAGGGCATTGACATTCAAAGTGCGTAGCTAGAGAAGGTAAGCTTGAAACACTATGACATACACATTGCTTACCGGTTTTTTGACCTTCAGCGCGCCAACTGGAACCAACCTAGGGGTTGTCAGAGCCTTTGGAAGGGGCCTTGGAATATTTCGAAGCGGAGTGTTTCGATCTTTTGCATCTCATTCAATCAATCAGGATTGTGGCATCAATACCCATTAGCCTCATGTCACAAAATCAATCATGGCAACGAGTCATTCAGTCTACAAAGAAAGGGGAATTGGATCGAACGAGGGGCTTTGCTCAGATAGTTGATGGTCAACTGTTCTATTCGCCTAACTCAAATCGTATTATCACCATACCATTGCCTATCACAAATCCGCAGGAATATTTCAGCTATGTTAGTCACCATATCGACCAGATTCGTCAACCTCAATGGTGGTGTCGCGATCTTGCCTATCTTGCGTTTGTGGCTCTTGCGCCGGACTACTTGGGACCATTACAAGGTCTGGCTTCTATTTCGACTCCCCCATGTTTCCTTGACGGAAAACTTCGCTTCGATCCCTGCATCCAAACTTCCTGGCTGGATTTGGAATCGCGCATCCTTGAGGCGACCACAGCCCTGATAAACCATTGTCAGGTCCCAGGATTGTCTCCTCCCAAACCTAGCAGCCTTGGTTTATCACACCACTTCAAAACTCATCTTGAATATCAGGCTGCCGCCCACAAAATCAAGGATTGGTTTTCCATATGGATGGCCCACCTATCGTACGCGCTAGCTATCGCACAATCATCCTCTGAGCAGCAGTCGTTTCCAAGTGGGAGTCATCAGCCGTTGTCTACAGAAATGGCATGGGCGAAAGAAGTGGTATCGTTTAGGCAACAAGATGTTCGTGCAGGTGTCCTCCTCAACATTTTGTCTCCTTCAGAATCACAATGTTCGGTTGATTGGCTCTGTCATTTCCACATTCCAGTTTGGTATCCTTGGGGTCCCACTGAGGTCAGAGCGGCTGCATCGAATCCCAACATTGCAAGACTTCAGCCCCTCCCGCATCAGCTCGTCGGCTTTAATGACTTCCTTACCATTGAGCCTTCTCGGAAAGCTTGGGGTAACCTGACATCGTCCTGGAATGGGAACTCATTCGAAGCCACCTCACAAGGTTTCTCCAGGTATAATCCATCATCCGCTAAATCCTTATCATCGGATTATTCCCATACTGAAGGATCTTCTTGGAGTAGTGCAACTTGGAGTAATAGTTTATCTTGGCCCTCCTCTCACGGCCACGGAACTTCCTCTCGCAATTCCTCCTCCCAAGGGGACAGGCTCTCCTGGAGGAACGATTTATCTTGGCCCTCCTCTCACAGCCAAGGAACTTCTTGGAGCAATGATTTATCTTGGCCCTCCTCTCGCGGCCAAGAAACTTCCTCTCGCAATCCCTCCTCCCAAGTGGACAGGCCCTCCTGGAGCGACGATTGGCCCTCCTCTCAAGGCCAAGGAACTTCTTGGAGCAGCACGGCATTGCAAGGTGGCAATTGGGATTCCAAGAGGCCACACGTTGATGATAAAGACGACGGTGTTCCTGTCGCAAAGCGGCGCCGCGAGGACCACCGCGAGGACCACCGCGAGAACCAAACACTTTCCCCCCAACAGTTCCTGAAGAAGCGACAAGAGCTTCACCAGAAGATGAAGGCCAACGAGTCACCGCAGGAAAAGCAAACTAGAGAGTCCAGGACGAAGAATCCACCAAAGAGAAAGAAAGTGAAGGTTTTTGAGTGGGAGGAGAGCCCCGAAGGATCATGGAAGCGCACCATGCTTACGCAAGCTATGTTTGAAGATGTGTTCTCCGATTTTGGCAAGCATCAAAAGATATATGACCCATTCTTCAACGAATGGAATCTTTGTCATGAGTTTGGACCAATGGACGAGGAACAGATCGCAGAGGAAGTTGATGATAGGGCGGAGTATTTGAACATTTCGCCAGAGCTTTATATCGCTCGTCACGTATCTGCCTCAATTGATGCGATGATGAAAGCGACGAAGCCAAGTACTCTTGTTAGTTCCATTCACCATTCTTCTCCAGCATCTCCTATTCCTCCTGTTGAGCAGACACCCACTTTTCTTGAACCTACTTGCAACGGTCGTCCTGCATCTCCCATTCCTTGTGATGAGCCAAGGGTGCAATCATTGCCAAAATCGAAAGATGCTGATTGCTCAACTGCATCTGATAGTCATTCCGAGGTCTTTGACGTCACGTCTGGCATTGCGCTTCTTCCTTCGGCGAAATCTGCTGATGAGCGAGAAAATGGGCCTCCTGTCCATGCAGACGCTCTCGCTCTTTCTCGTCACATCCCATCGCCTGCTCATTCAGTCGCTCCTGATCAACCATCATTTTCTCCTCATCCTATTTCGCCTTGTCAAAATAGGCCCAATCTGTTGTTGCTGGGGCCAGAGATGCCGTACCCAGATTTTCCTGACGAACCAATGGGGCCGTCAATACAAGCACCTATGCCAACTGATTCTGATCTCGACCATGAAATGATAACACCCAATGATTTTCCTGACGAACCAATGGGCCCATGGATACAAGTATCTACGCCTACTGATCCTGATGTTGACCGTGAGGTGATAACAGATAATCCCAACGCTGAATCACCGCATGTTGAGGCTTATGCCTCCCAAGTCTCATCTATGGCCCATGATGTAGGCCTCACAAACATTGACGTTGACATTGATGTTGACGATGCTCAGCCTCCGATGGAAGAAATCTTGAACCCCAAATCCTCTTCTAATGATGTCGTCATGGACGATGTTGGAATACCGTCTATATCTGTCATCGATGACTCTTCGACCTTCCCGCGCCTGTCTGCCATACTCGACACATCCCTCCCAACTGCCCCCTACACCACCACTTCTCATTCTCCTCTGCCACGCAACAGGCATACGCATGCCCATCTCTTGTACCAAATTTATGGTTTTGTCAGGCCTCTAGATGTTGGACCAACACCGGCCTCCAGGATGGATCTTGCAAGCCAGCATCGATTAAAGCATGCTGCAGGTTTAGATGACGAAGACACGGATTTTTTGTCGTCACAGTATGCGCAGACGGCTTTGACTTTCCTCGACCTATTCAACAACTCTCGACCTCAAGCTGACACTTGGGATTTGGCAGAAGAAAATCGACTGTTCCTTGGGCGTGCGAAGCGTTTGCAGTCCCTGGTCAAGGTACAAGAAGATTGTTTTGTTTTTGACTACGGAGATCAGGCCACTGTGGCATGGTTTCTTGCTGTTGACAATGCCGTTGATGCAGTCAGAGTCCTTCGGATGGATGCACATCTGACTGACCGTGAAGTTGCATTCCAATTGCTTCAAAGCGGCATCAGCTTACGTCTACTTGCGGCTCCGAAGTTGAACATTTCGCTGGCACATCCACCACTCTCGTCGCACCTTGTCCTCCTCCCCGAAGACTATGAGTTTACCGTGGATGACTACAACACATACATTGCTCGTCGCGACACATTTCTTCGGACACCACGTGGACGGGCGGCATTCTTGAGAGGAGGTATTGTTTGGCGTCTCTCATACAATGTTCTCCGTTTTGATGAAATTCTGTCTGGACCTTGTGACCACGACCTCACTGTGGATGAACACGAACTTATCTGTGGGATTTACCGTTGTCGCACAAGTATGTTGCACTTTGTTATTAGATTTTGCTTTTACTGAATACTCCTGTCACAGAGTTTCCCAACCAAACATCAACGAAGTCCTGGTTTCCACTGGAAACTTGCTGGAAAGGGAAGTCAGCATGCACCCATTGGACAGAGAAGAATGAACATCTCTACCTTCATCGTCTGGAGCAGATATTGAAAGAAGGCGCACAACCCCTGACGGCAAAGGACTGGAAGCAAAAGCTGAAAATCAACAGTCATATCGTTCGAACGAAAGCCCGCAACTTAAAATTGTCGTCTGATTTCTTGAAGCAGATGAAGTAACTAATACATTGCCTTTTGATTTCATTTACCATACATTGCTTGTAATATACTTTTTATGTCAAATACAAAATACTTATACTATAATTCCTGTGCAAACGGAGCGACATTTTTTTTGGTAAGGAACTTTGAAATGCAATTAGAACTTGGTGCAATGGTTAGAACTCATGTCGACAACCTAGAATTATAGGAAGACGAGTAACCATTTAATTTGTATCATTAAATTGATACGTACTGGTTCGGTGTCGACGAGATGGCCATTCTTGAATGATTCGATAACTAAACTTGGGGTCTTCGCAAAGATCGACAATGTAAGCGATCTTGGGCTCATGCAACATTTTGCGAGCCATCCGAAGGTATCCGATTGGGTAGGGATCGATATAGGATTCTAAAACGGCAAGGATCAAGGTGATATCAAGAGCATTATCGGTTGTAATATGCACCCACAGAATCTTTGACACGGAGACCATCAAGCTGCGCTTTTTCCAGTCAACTCCAGACCTCAGGCAGATTGAACTTAGTGACATTCCAGACCACGATCGATAGAAACAATGTGCTCAAACATTGATCGTCGCTCAGACGCTGAGGCACATACATGGTCTCCATCCACGCTCTCGACGTGTCCCGAACGTCGTCTGGGATTGGAACTTGATGACTCGGCCTCGTAAATTTGGCCTAAGTCAAAAGGGCATATCATTGAACAAAGTCTTATCGAATCAATCCTGACGAGCTTAGGCACCGGTGCGATTGGCCGAATGAAGGGCGGATAACTGTAGATGAGCAGCGAAGACGGAAAGCGCCAACGCCTGCGACCTTCGACGCATACTTAAACGGTTGACAAGTGGCCTTGTTCGGGCTTGTTGTTTTCGAGTGCATTTAGCAAAGAGATAACCGGCTGGATCGTGTTCTGAGACACGAAAATGTCGATGACCTAGAGTTACATAGAAGGTAAGTAACCATTTTGTTTCTGTTGTTTGAATTTATAAGGTTGCAAAATGGGTCGAGCGACTTCAAGCGATTCAAGGATGTTGAACTCGCCATTCTCCAAAAGAATACCGAACTGGAGGATGGATGAGGGGCCGCCAGGACAAGCGGGTGCTTGCTTGAATGATTCGATAACCACAGTTGTCCGCAAAATACCCTGCAAGATAATGATAAATTATGAATAGAAACAGGAAAGAAACAGGAAAAGCTGCTTACCCGTGGCGAGTTGGCCGCAAACTGGCGACTTCACCGAGTTGACCGAACTGGAAAAATTGTTGATACTGCGAGTCATCTGCACCAGGCAAATAAGGAATGACCGTTTGCTTGTCGACGTTGACACTGAGAACTTGTCCTTACTCGTTTACACCGATGACGCAGTTGGTTGCTTCACGCTCGGCTGTGACGAATATAGTCCCGTCCGGAATGCATCCGCCGGAGTGGACAAAACCGAATTTCGTGACGGGTGCTTCTTCGACAACTGTCTCTTCCGGAGGGAAATAGACATGGGAGCACAGGCCTCGGAGCAATCCAGAGGACCAGCGTCATGTCATCAAGATCGTCGCGTTGGTGTCACAAGAGTGAACTCCAAGGTCGATATCGGAGTCTTGAGCGTAAGTCGCAGATTCTTGCTAGAGCCGGTTTCGTGAGTGAGGATGTTGATTGCGGTGGTGCAGTCCTCGGAACAATCCAGAGGGCTGACACTTATACACGTAATTGAGGCTGGATGGTGTCCTGAGGTGAAGTCAAAGACCCCGAGTTTCTGACGGCCGGTCCAACCAGACCTTCCCGATAATGCGTATCCGCCAACTTGGCGAGGTTCACTTCGTCATCCTAGAACCATAACACAGTCAAAGACTGCCCTTTTTGTGGATATCTAGACACGAAAATTCTTCAATTTTCTGCATATATGTATAGAGTATAATGATTACTTGTAGGCAACTTGTTGAGCATGTAAGACAATCAAGGAAGGATTGGCCAACATGCAGAATGGGCCCGCACCGGCATTGAGTGACACGGGCAAGAGCTCCTCCTGCTGAGGATTTTTCCCAATGGCACCATCTTGTGATGAATACGATGTCAAGTTGAGCGAACCAAACACGCTGACCCGAGAATGCTTACCTGCTTGGTATGAGCTCCGAGAATCGAGGTTAGAGAGAAGGACTGTCACGCTGAGTGTGCAGTGGGCGACTTTTTGGACCAGTTTAGGGCCACATAAGGATCGGACATATTGCAGGGTGAGGGGTCCTCCAAGAGCCTTGGTGATAATATAGGTGGGTGAACGCCAACCTCTCCTAGCCGAATTGGACTCAAGACGCTGCAAAGGGTCGGTTTGAATATTTAACGAGGTGTCATATCTTGTGGGTCGTCCGGGCCGGCAGGTGAGTTATGCCTCTTCGTCGCCAGTCGCAGCAACCCCCAGATTGCTGAGCGATGACGTTCTACATGTGTTCATTGTGGTCAGTGGCATGGAAGCACCGAGAGCACAAAACACAGCTATCGTCCAATGCACAATCTCTTCGCGATCTCGTTAGACAAGGTAGAATATAATAAGTACACGATTACGCACTTGCATCTGTAACAGCTTTCCACCTTCTTGAAGAGATGGCTACAAGGTTTGCCGGGCACCAGTGGATCTTCCTTTCCCGCCCCTCCGAATCCTATCGACGTCTGATATTCACTGAGCAGGACATGGGGTGGCACCTGCGAGACACCACCGGGCAGAAACATTTGCGGGTATTGACCCATGAACGCGACGTAAAGTTTCGTTATGATCTCTGCGCGTGCAATGGGGATGAAGACATATTTGCGCGATTCTGGCATGATCTCGAGTCAGAACTGAGGAGGTCGCTGAGGCTTGAAGGCGGTCACCGCGAGAAGAAGAACGCTGAGAGATCTGACGTTGTGGAGGTTGTGGATTGTAGACATCGTGCAGTCGTATGTGCGCTACGCGTCGGAGTAACCGGCAGCCCATCGCAACTGACGTCATTGCAGCTGAGGCCACCGCATCTGAGACATTGCTAACCATACCCGCTGAGAGTTCCTCCCGGAAATTGACAGCCTGCTGTAGAACGGTCTCCGTGAGGTTGTGAACCCGGCGATAGAGGTCTAGAGTTGCATCCTCGAGAGTGGCGATAGCAGCGTCCGATGAAGATGAGCGCCGAGAGGATGATGTCTGCCGTGTTTTCCGGCGCAGTCTGAAACGAGCACATGCACCGCGGTCCGAAGGATCAGGAAACTGGCGACCCTGAGGAGAGGCGGTCTGCGGCGCCGGTATTGACTCTGCACGTGAAGATGGCAGGAGAGTCGAGTATGGCGAATATTAATCAAATATTAATGGGGGGTCGACTAAATAGGTTTCTTGTCGAATGAGTTGGTGTTGAGTGGCGTTTATATCTCACCACGAGAGCCTCGCCGATAAATGGCGGTAGTGGTGGTAACAATAGTGGTGGTGGTGGTGGTAGTGGTGGTGGTGGTGGTAGTGGAAGAAAGGCGACGATAATTAAGCGTGACATGTGGCTCCGGGCCGCATCGCCGCGATTGGAACAAGCGTGCGTGAGTCAACTGTGTTTCAACCGCCTCAACAGACCTAAGGGCAGTTCAAAATCAACTGCCTCGTTGTTTGCCTCTGGGCACGCGGCCACCTGTCATACATTGGAATCGTTTCCGTTGGACCGTTCCACCACCACCGTTTTCGGGTTTTGGACCATCCCACCACCAACGTCATCACCCACTGTTGTGGGTTCAATATCAATACCCATTAAACCATGAACTAAGCCAAACAACACGTTCAACAATCTCATAGAACAAGTCATAATTGGCGTTCAACGTTCAACCTTCTATCGCCGGCTCATAAGTAAGTACGTCGTTCCTGGTACTTGTCTTTTGCTGCTCCTTCTCTGATATTTGGAATGTACGCCTAGTTGAAAACTAGTGAACACTTTAGCAAACTGGAGAGCTGCTGGTCGACATTGGCCAACTCTCGGTCTATTACTATGGCTCAAAAGGAAAAGACAATTCGCTGCCTTCCATTGGAGGTCCTGGCTGAAATTTTTATTGCCTGTCTACCAAATCACCATGCGACAATGTCACCCGAAGAACCACCTTTACTTTTGACAAAAGTGTGTAAGCAATGGCGACTCATTGCGTACGGCACACCGCGCCTCTGGACTACAATGATTGTTTATGTCAGGCATCCTTCCCTCGCGAGGATCCCCAGCGAAGATTTCCCCGAGCAATGGCTCTGTGTCGCTCGCAACTGGCTATGCAGATCAGGCGCTCTCCCATTGAGACTCACATTGCAGGATGACCGACATTGGTCCAAGATTTCTCCTTTCCTGGAACTTTTCATTCAATTCTCTGCGCGATGGCAAGCCTTTAAATTCAGCGGATCTCCTTGCAGCATGAAGCTTCTCGCCAATCTTTGTCCAACGAAGGTCCCTCTATTAACAGATCTCACATTTACACCGACATGGCAGGGTTATGGTCATGACGAGGAAGGTGGGTTGTGGGACGAGGTCGGGTTGTTCAAAACACCAAACCTCCAAATATTGACGCTGGAAATACCTCCATCGGACCTGGAAGTTATAGATTTCATCTCCTTGCATCTAACCCAGCTCGACCTCCAGGTTCACGGCATCACGCGTTCTGAACTCGTTGGTCTATTTAACCTGTGTCCAGGACTTTCGGCCATTCGTCTCGATGTCTCCGTTGATGTCTCCGTTGCCGAGGAGGACCACGTAAACACGGGGCCCATAAAAATGAAATGCCTCGAGAGAATGTCGATATACACAGGCTTCCATTTGGCCGAGGAAACAGATTCCGGAATAGATGATTTCCTGTGCTGCTTGGAACTGCCTAGCCTGTGTCACATTGAATTCGGCGATTTTCCGTTTTCTGACAAGCTCCTGGATTTTTTATCTGGTGTACGCAACACAGTCCGCACTTTTGGCACCAATTTCCAGGGGTTTTCCCAGGACAACCTTCTAAAATGTCTTCAGTCCCTTGTTCATCTTACATCTCTCTCCATTGCCCCCTTCAGACGAAAGAGGTTCGAAGACGACATCTTCACCATCCATACTCGAATTGGAATGACACTAGTTGTTGATGGGTTTTTGGAGGGGCTGAATAAACCACGGAATACTGGCTACATTTGTCCAAGGCTTCAGGAATTCGAGTGCTCAACGTACGTCAAATTCAAGGAGCAAAGCTTGGTCGATTTCATTACCCATAGATTCGAAACCCCGAATTTGCGAGATCTCAATGCCGTTTCTGTGATATTTAGACAACTGTCGGACATTGATGTCAAAGAGAGACTCGCGCCATTCATCCAAGACGGCCTGAAGCTCAAGCTATTGTATCCGGCTTATAAAGATATCATGGGGCCATTGTGGGACGACTGCACCACTTTGAATTGGGGCCACCGCACCACTTTGAATTGCCACCGCACCACTTTGAATTGGGGCCTTCATTACAGTTTTTGGGACACTGAAGACTCAATTTTGCAACATTAATAAATTTACACTACAGTCATCCACCGGCAAACAAGTGTTACACTCTTGTAATATAAATAACTTAGCCAAAAATTGATATTTCTTTCCAGAACAAGTACAAGCTGTACATATTGCTAATCACCTGGTGAAATTTCGCAACAAGTGGTTAGAATTTGGCTTGGCAGAATATGTGTTCGTCATCGTTCCTTTCGTCCGCGGCACAATGTGCATCGCGTACCTTTGCCTGCACTCGTTAACCATCATCGCCTTCCTCCTGTTCCCAACCCAGCACGACGATAACCCCAACATCAGCCATCAGCGCCCCATCAGCGCCCCATCGGACTCTCTGACATCGAACCCAGCCAAAATTGACCGCATCCTCGCTTGCTCGCCTTGCCCGACCGCGTCCACGCCATACTCCGACCATGATAACGACAGACAGCCCCGCGATCTATGCCCTCTCACGACAAGCCCTCGGCGTATGGGGCATGCACACCTCCTCGACGGCGTCCTCGTCCGGAAGTGGCAGTGCATATACGATGGCGGCAGCAGAGGAGGCCGAAAAGATGGACTATCTGCTGGTGTGTCTCGTTTGCATTGCGGGGTCGCTCATTATTTGCATCATTTGCTTTCCCCTCCGATGTCCGTATCCAGCATGTATCCACTGCAGGTCGGGAAGTTCGTAAACGCGGCGCGTGGGATGGGTCTTGCCCGCGAATCCTCGTCTTCCGCATCGACTCGGCGGAGCAAGCTTGCTTCGGGTGGTGGTGGTGGTAGCAACGACAGGAGGGGCAGTAGCAGTCTTGGTGGTGGGGGTGGAGGTGCGATGGCTGGTGTTGTGTCAGGAAAACTTGGGACGAGCAAGCGAGAACGGGAGGCGGAAAGGGAAAGGGCAAGGAAGGAGTGGAAAAGGATGCTTTGGTGGGAGGTGTTGTTTTATGGTCTATAAGTTGACGTTCTCTTTCTCTTCCCACTCTTTTGAGGTTGCGTCTCGTGTCGTGCGGGATACTTTTCCTGGCCAATTTCCTGATCTCCTTCTTTGAACGATAGGTTTACGTCTGACGCGCTGGGCCACCACCCTTACATCCCACCCTACTTCTGCGCCGTGAAGCTGCCTGCGTGCTCACTAACTATTGCTACTATTCAAATCGTACGAACTTCAAAGCAGCAGCTGCTTGACACGATGGAACAGGACGGCTACGGGTCCGAAGACGATGCTGGGGGTGACTTTAGCCATGGGAATGGTATGGCTATGCAGTGGCAGCGGCAGCACGAGGAGTACTATGCTGCGAAGCAGAGGAGGCATAGGCCTGCGGCGGCTAGTGCAAGTGCCACGCACGCGCTCTGCGGCGCAGGAGATGGAGCTCGTGCTGTTGATAGGGATGAGGCATATCTGGGCGCGAGGTTTTCGGTGTGCCTTTTTTGTATTTCTATCGTGTTTCCAACATGGAGAGTGCACATATTTATTTGATTATTAGGTTAACACAGCTCCGCAGAGCATCAAGAGCCGCATCGTCCATCCGGACTGCTGTTGTGGGTACACGCTGGACCAAGCCGCCTCGCTCGAGGGTGAGATCAGCCGCTGGCAATCTGGGCTTCCGCCTTCGCTCAGGTGGCCCAGTGCCAGTGCCAATGCTGGGCAGACTTCTCTGCTACCGGTGCTTCTACGAACTCGTCAACGGTAGTAGAAGACTACCAGTCGCCGTTCCATGATCCAGCGGGCACGACGGACAAGGAGGACAGGATCCTGAAGGCACAGAGCTGCGAGTTGGAGGTCAAGGTGTATACGCCCTTCTTGCGGTACGCTGCTGCTATGGCGGCGGCGGGTGCTGCCGGTGGTTCGTCGTCTGGATTGCAATTGGGCCATATGAGCTCGCCCTCGGGCTCGACTTCGGGGTTCGCGAGGAATAATTCTCCTGCTGCTGCAGCTATGAGCTCGCCGGCTTCATAAGCGACGGTACACGCTGCTCAGGCGATTATCAGGGCAGCGAAAGGACTACATCAGGCTTCGCCGTCCTCGACTTCCGTGCCCTCTCCTCCACTAACACTAGCAAGCCGCCAAAGGGTTTGCCGAACACCTCGAGACGACGAAATCCAAGACAGAAGTTCTCAATCAGGGGATACATCTCTGGTGGTTTTCGTGTCGGGTCAGCAATGTCTCTTGCCATATCTGTAAAATGTATACGTTGAAATACAGTATACAGATTCACGTGGACAAGACGAGGACATACCGACATTAATTTACAATGCGCGAACCAGCTGTCTGCACTCTCAACCCACAGAAAAACATATTGCTTGAGAGGGAACGTTGATCTCCTGAAGGTAGTCCAACGTAAACGTCGACACGCATGTGCTTGTCCTTCTGTCGAGGGTCATCCCGCACTGTGCTGCTGCTGGTTTGGGCCCAAATACTGGGAGTTGGGCTGAATAACGTTACACGATTGATAATATAGGTGGATAAACGCCAACCTCTCGAAGCTGAATTGGACTCGAGACGCTGCAAAGGGCTATCCCGTCACAAACGCCAGAAATCCTGCTAGAAGATGGAGGGAGGGACGCCATTGACAATACAGGATGAATGCCAACCTCTCCTAGCCGAACTGGACTCAAGGCGCTGCAAGGGGCTATCCCGTTACAAACGCCAGTTATCATGCCAGTGGAACGGATGAGGTTGTCAGTCACACTCACTGACAGTGAGCGAGTTGAGTGAGTCACCGTTTGTCTAGTAAGGAACTTTGGAAACAAACTCAGACTTTTTGGACTCGGTCAGCGTGTCGCTCTCACCGGCCGTCCTTTCTCGTGCGGAACGCAGAAGAATGGACATGGACCCGCAATCAGCGAGGCCTTTGGCCGGCGTACTGCATTCTTTCTGGATCTGCACAACCAGAGCATGAAGGTGTTGTTCGTGTCGACCTTTGATTATGCGGATGTTCATTTACCACGGGCTAACCGCGCACGCTGTGGGGGGCATGACCTCATTATTGCCGCGTATGTCATACACGTACGCCTCGAGAGTATTTTTACGGTCCTGTTCAGCAAAGTTGGATCAATATCTGGGATGAGACGAAGAAGGAAAAGTTACCTCAGTATCCATCATGACTTTGTCGGCGGTGTGCATCCGACTTTCCTCCTTATATTTTTCGACGATAGACCTGTCCAGCGAAGGGTCGAAGTATTCGTAAGGTCGATATCGGAGACTTGAGCGTAAGTCGCAGAATCTCGCTGGGAGCCGGTTTCTTGAGTGAGGATGTTGATTGCGGTGGTGCAGTCCTCGGAACAATCCAGAGGGCCGATATAAACTTAATTGAGGCCAGATGGTGTCTTGAGTCGAAGTCAAAGACCCCGAGTTTCTGAGGGCCGGCGCAACCAGACCTTCCCGATAATGCGTATCCGCCAACTTGGCGAGGTTCACTTCGTCATCCTAGAACCATAACACAGTCAAAGACTGCCCTTTTTGTGGATATCTAGACACGAAAATTCTTCAATTTTCTGCATATATGTATAGAGTATAAGGATTACCTGTAGGCAACTTGTTGAGCGTGTAAGACGATCAAGGAAGGATTGGCCAAGATGCAGAATGGGCCCGCACCGGCATTGAGTGACACGGGCAAGAGCTCGTCCTGTTGAAGATTTTTCCTAATGGCACCATCTTGCGATGACAACACAAAATGCGATGTCAAGTTGAGCGAACCAAACACGCTGACCCGGGACGGTTGGAGGATATAAGGGTGCTGCAAAGGGCTATCCCAATGCAAAAGCACGAATGAAGAGTGATTCGACGTTCCATTCACCCTTAGAGAAGGGATGCTCGCTTCGCTCGCAATAGTCCTCGGAGCAATCCAGAGGGCGATCGTGGTTGAGGGCTAAGGCCTGAGGGAGAAATACAGTGATTTGCAGTGCCGTTTGCACACGAATGTTGGGAAAATGTGTTTGTCTGTGTCTTGCCTTTGACCGTGCCTGATACATTCCGGCGCAGAAAACTCGCGCGTCGCAGGAATAACCGGGAGCCCAGCAGCCGCCTGACATGCCGAACTCTCACGCCAACACATGCAAACAACTTTCAGGAAACTTATCGTGCAAACGGCAATGCAAGTCACTGTAAAGCGACGAAGATTGCCCGCTGTTTGGCTCAACCTCTCCTACTAGGCAAGACGCTGCAACGGGCTATCCCCTTACAAACGCCAGTAGAAGATGGAGGGAGAGACGCAATTGACAATACAGAGAGAAAGAAAGCGACGAAGATTTCCCGCTGTTTGGCTCAACCATCTTGCACAAACAACAACTACGCCTTTTTTTTTTTTTTTTTTGCAATCGGTTTATAGTCTTGCGTAATCTAGTACAGCACGGACTGTGGGCGAATGTACAAGTAAGTATCTATGCGTGTATGACCGAGAACTCCTAATTGATATACTACAAACGGAGCGGGTGTCTAGTTTATTTTTAATACGACTTGACTAATGCGGTCGTGGTCCGATGCGTCTGGTCCATATAAGCAGTTAAGGTACCGGTCACGGCATAGGCCCTGGATTAAACTACGCCTTTGAATCGACTGTCACTGACCTTTCTCCTCCAAGTCCCCACCCACCGTTACACCCACCCCGTAAGTCCCTTTTTGTCCCGTCATTTGGCGTCGGCGAAGGTACTTACCGTTTTCATCTTTTACAGCCACCCACCGCTGTCGTCCACCGACAAACGATCTCTCTAGTTTTTTTTTTTTTTTTTTTTAATCCAAATTTACATCCTTTGAGATTGCCCTATGTCGGATGTCACATCGTAAACTAGTCTGTCTATTTGAGAGTCCATGATTTGTTTTATCTATACTGTCGCCTCTTGGTGGCCTCCTGAGGTGGCACAGATCGCATAAAAGCGTTGACTATGTATGGGTGGGTAATATGGTAGCTAAGAGTGTGTGTGGTAGGGTAGTAGGGATTATAGGGGAATAAGGTAGGGGGGAGACCGAAGTGTAAGGTATATACAATGAAAGTGTAGGATACGAAATGCCAGTGGATAGGAATCAATGTCAAACTTATGCAGCGATGTCAAACTGATCGCTGCATAAGTTTGACATTCGGCGGCGTAAGGTTCGCCGATCATGTGGATGAAGCCTTTACCTCCTCCTGGAAACATTCGCGGCGGCATATACTAGAGTAGGGTTTTGTCCCAGGATGCCGAAAAAAAAAAACAGACATGTCAGGCTCATATCATTTCGAGGCAAAATCCTTTTGCTGTTCGCTCACTTCGGGCAGATTTTGCCTGTGAAATGGCATACTTAAAAGTCGTGTCGTGTTGTAGGAGATGTTCGAATGCTAGACTACGATAGGCACGAATCGAACTACTGTTAGAGCTCGGACCTGCTCGGACCGACTGGAACATTACAATCTTATCGTAACCAGCTGTCCTACATTTCTGCCTTTTCTCCAGAAACCATTGCAATGGTCATGGCCATCCTGTCTGCATTGAAATTTGCCTCGTCAAGCGGCCCTGCACCCGGAAGCGTGTTTCATCTGCGTTGTGACTAGGTGGGATCACCTCTGCTTATGCACATATTTTGGTGCATCGGGGTGAACAGCAGCTAACGCCTGGAAGGCGAGGCTTTGGCTTTGTTAGCGGCCTTGCAGCAGTTCAATCGGAAATCATGTCATACCTCAACCCAGTGCTTTAGCTGGGAGTCGGCCTTTTTCAAGGATAAGCCACGGGCCAGGCGCGGCGCTGACTTTACAAACCGCCGCCTTTCTTTTTCTAGTTAGCGCATAGTCTTCTTATGGATAGGCCAGTCCTTCCGCTGGCACTCTTCGTTCTGTTCAAGTTCAAATGGTCAAAATCTTTGATCAGGCATTCAAAGGGGCACATACGCAATAATGTGAGATGCGGCAACCACTGCAATATCGGAAATATTGGCCCGCTACAAACTCGGTCACGTAACAAGCCTGGCATTGGAAGCCGGGGTTCTCTTCGCTGAGTGGATGACGAGATAAGGGCATTGCGGTATGTTCGTAATCTTCCAATGATTTAATATTTATATGCATCTACAGCTGAATGAACAAGGTTGCTATACAGAAATTTGAAGGTGTTGAGACGGAGGCTGTTTTGTTGAGGTTTCACAGTCTGTAAGGCTACTGAGGGCAGACCCTACGGCGAGCATAATACTGAAGTCGGTTCATGGAAGCTTTTTCGTATTGCGAAGGAGGCGGAACCGCATGGCATTGACCCTGATAGTCATTGTACAGGTACTGACTCCTGAGTCGGGAAAAAAAATTGGCACTGCAGGCTTTGTATCTAAGCGTCTGTTTTCCATTACTTAGTTACATTCAGTGAAGCTCCCTACGTATGAAGTGCCAATCAGGAAATCGGGGAAATTCCGATTTAGCAATATGACGATCACGAGCCTGTCACAATATTATAATGCCCTGACAACAGCTCATAACCAGCTATCTGCTGTCCATAGAATTGTAGCGATATCATAGATTGGCTGCAACATTCCTTTTGAAATATGAGGCAGTTATAATGTGGCAAGGAGGTTGTAATTACATAGTGAGGTGGCTACCAGGTTCATGGGGAAATCACAGATTTCACGTCAGATGTTGAATTGTTCACCACCCATTATGATGATTATACAAGATTGGAGACCAAATATAACATGGGTATAAGCTGGCAAACGAGTCACATTTCATTCCAAGGAGGAGATATTTTTTCAACCGGAAAATGAAACATTGTCATTGAAACTTGTGTGCCAGATGCGAAATAAATATGCTAAGGTAAAGTGTAAGCATAATTAAATCACCAAAGTCCTCATGGTGATTGGGAGGGAGAAGACGGTACGCCCTGTGAGCAATGAGATGTGATACTTACGCAAGTACTGGAAATGCATTGCGCGGCAATACATAATATATTTTAAAGGTTGATCATGACCCGAGCGCGAGGGCAAATGGCGCTGTGGCGGGCGCCGCGCGATAGAAATTTCTTCGCAAGTTCATTCAAACTCCGACACACGTGACTTTGTTGATATAAGTTCAATTCGCGTCGTTGACTCGATTTCAACGTGAACTTGTCTTCTTACCTTCACTACCCCTCTGATACCACCTGTCTCCCTCTCTTGAAATGCCATCAAGGTAAATGCAGCTCAGGCCCTTCTGTGATAGATTCCTAGCCCATACCGCTGCCCACAGGTCTTTGGTTCTAATGACGCCCCGTTAGGGCTCTACTCGAGTGCCAGGATGGATTGCTGGAATGAGAATCATAATGACATGGGCTGGTGGGTCCTTCAGTATGTACAAATTTCCGACTTAGCTGCAGTCTAACCTCATCCCCCCATTCAACAGTGCGTGATGTCAGTTGCGAGGACAGGTAAGTTATTCAACAATTCTTGACTTTGATCCTGTCTGACGCTCTACCGTCTCTCAGGACCTGCTCTTGTTTTGTTCTCATTTCCAAGTAATATTCCGCCCCAATTGTATGCCACCATTCAGGTATGTGATGCTTTGTTTACTGTAACACCTATGCTGCTCCATCTTTGTTGCTTCAAGTTGCGGGCTCGCAGGTTTACTTGTATGGCAGTTTTGTCGCTCACCTTTCTGATTCTAGAGGATGCCTTTAATACTCCTCGTCATTGTAAGTGACATATTGTCCTCTCAACAAATGGTTGACTAATGATGGCATTTACAGACCAGTCATTCCCACTGCATATCACAGCTCGTCTCAAGAAGGCATTTGTAGTATGCTGGCACTCTTGAGCTCGAGGTTAAGGTCTCAAAATTCTGTGCTTGCACGTCGCTCTTTACTATTATGCAGTGTATCATCTTACATAGTCAATATATTGTTTTTTTTGCCTATTTGGTTTGATATGAAGCGATTAATTATAAGTATTCCTTGTAATGATGTGGACCAATATGAACTCATTGAAAGCTGATACCATCCTATGAGTATTTTAGAATCTTATAACCCGTAGACGAACCATGAAAAATATTGCAGCCAGCTTATCGTCATACCCGGACATGATATCAAATCACAATGATGCGCCAGCATTACGGTAACTCATGATACATCGTCTGAAATATTAACCGGACCTGCTACTGTCTGGCTATTTCTGGCATTGTGAGTTGATGTATAATATTATAACGAGCTCATAACGCCGACGGCCCTCTATAACGCATTTTGTATGCTCATATGGCAAGATAGGAATTTCCACGATTTACTGATAGGCTGGTTCTCGAAAAAAATGGCTTTCCGAGCCTGCTTCAAGTTTTTTTTCTGTCAGCGCCTTTGGACAAATGCGCAAACTTTCAGCATGTTTTCTCATTTATATTTCCAACTGGCCTGTTCGGTGTAATTTCATATTGTGTAAGTACTTGTCGGGTAGCCCTCAGCATCACTTGTGGTCCGATGAGGTGGACAAACTTGGGGCATTCTCTACAGTATATTAGTATGTCACGGTGGACAAACTTGCCACTTGACCAGCTCCAGGCTCCAGGTCCAGCGAAATGACAGGTTCCAAAGAGTCACAAGCGCTCCTCCTAGCCATAGCCTCTATGAGATCGCTCCTAATATGTTGTTATCGATTCGAGGAAACAAGAAAAAGACACGATAAAGATGAGATGATGGTTTAATCGGTGGGGCAAGAAGAGGGTTCATGCGCGCCTTGATAGAGATATAGTTTCAGTTACGTCCCTGCGAACATGAGTAAAAACCCGGAAAAGTCGTCTGAAGAAAGAGATATTAGAGTCGTGGCGGTATCTACGAAGTAACACTCGGTTGGAAAAAAAAAATAAGAAGCTTTACGGAAATTTCTAATCGCCTTAAATTTATTGAAGAGATGATACCAGGGTTGGCAGGTAAGTAATCTACGATTTATTCTAGCTTTGTTTTCTTCGTCGACAGCTTTGTGAGTGCCAGTGAAAAAGCTGTGTATGAGGTGTACTGGCGTGATGACGCAAGACCGGTCTGGTCACCTGCCGGTCACTGTTGGTTCACAGTTTTGTCCACCGTGTGTGAAGATGAAAGAGGCCGCTGACTTCGAATCCACACACAACAAGGAATGCATTGTATCAAATTCAACATAATGCAGTGGCATACCTGACCTTCTTTCTCCGCCTACTTATCGTCAGCCCTCTCTTTCAACTTTTCTCTTCTTCTCAAATATGTCTTCCAACCGTCAAACGCAGTCGACCAACTCCCGACGTAAATACAATTTCGGAAATCGACAGAAGTCAGCCGATTCCCGGGGTCAAAGTCAGAACTTGACTGGTTGCAAGAGTCAAAACGGAGCGAGTGGTCAGCATAAGCCATTGCTGGCTATGACCCTTCGAAGTGGCAAGGGGAGAGAAGTACATCCCGGCATTTGTAAAATCTATAGATAAATAAATCTCACCTCATTGTCTATCGTGAAGGAACCATTGGCTGAACTCCAGACCGGTTTGAAGAGGCGATCTGGCTTGGAGCAACCAGAACCGTCGTCCAAAAAAATCAAAGTCTCGGACCAGCCAGTGCCGTCTCTGTCCGACTTTCAAGAGTTTCTGGACGTGGTCCTGAGAAATTTTGACAAACATTATGAAGAACCTCCTTGGTCCCGGACTCTCGAAAGTCGTCGGGGACGCCTCGATTACGATGTCGGTTTGAGCCCTGCCCTGAAAAACCTGATTGTAACCGAAGGAGTTGAAGGACTGTCCTCGCTCGAGAAACGAGGAATCCTGTCCTTGTTTGACCTATTCGGAGCAGTACGCCAACAGCGGGTTGGTATAGCTGAGGGTCCGAACACGTCCCTGCCGTCTTCGTTTTGCCCGGGAAAGACTTGGTCTCAGTTTCAGCGGGACAAAAAGGCCCAGGTACAGAACAGCCGATCTTTGGAATCTATTCCTCCCCCTCCCCTTGAACTCATGCATTCTGCATTCCGTCAATTTTTGTATGAAATGCTAGCAGGCCCTCTCAATTTTCCAGTCGGCCAAATGCCGTTAGATTTGGCAAGAGCCATGGCGGCTGCATCAAATTTAACCCAATCCATGCCTCAACTTTTGAACGAGCATCGACTTCGCCACGACAAGTTCCTAGAAGGTCTGAAGATTATCTTTCCCGATGACGACAAACACGTCTGGATGAAGTGTCCCCAAAGCATGGGTATCGGCTTTGCCCATATTACCTACTTCCTGAAGGGCTTTGGCGGCTCCTCCGACCAGCCGCTCATCATGGTCCAGGTGAAGCTAGAGCTTGGGGGTGGCAGCGACCCTAACATCCGGATCCAGAGTTATTATCAACAATACCTGTCCTCTGCGCCTAATGCTCGTTTGACCGGCGCTCCTGTCTTTTTAATGTCTCTCTGTGGTGCGTAAAATCTTCTTGCCTTCTAGCTGATCTTATATTTTCTTTAGGAACATTGATGATGATCAGTGGCGGCTTTTGCAATGCGAGTCCATCGAATCCTATCTTCGAACATCTTGCTACAGTCAATCTGGCGCATAATGCTTACCACGAGAACGAACGCATGGCGGCGTCGATATTTTACGCATTAAAAACTGCTTTTTTAGACCTGATGTAAGTCCGATTGCTTTTAATCGCGCATACTTCTTCACATATATACTTAGGGAAAAACCCCCCCTGCCGAAGGTTACCAATCCGAACTACCCCCGTATCATCCCATGTACCGACGTCGTTGAGGTACTCGTGCCTCACAGTCTTTATCTAGGGGAATACCGGGAAGATCCATGGCAACTCGATAAATACTTAAACGACAATAAAACTCTCGTTGCAAAGATGGCGTCGGCGAAGAAATATGTTGTGAAGATTATCTGCCTTCGCGCCAAGGAGTGTTATGGGATGGACGTCCATTTGCATCTTGCCGACAAGGGATTAGCACCCCGGTTATTAAGATGGCACAAGCGCATACGTGACGTTCTTGCAATGGTTTTCATGGAGTACCTTGCTCCTCCGAAAGAAGGCCAAGCCGGGTGGTTGACACTTCACGATTTTGGCGTCGACTACCTAGAGCAAGCGCAGGCCGCAAAGGAAATTATCCAAGCCGGGATTTGTGAAATCTTCAGTGCGCTCAAGGAGAAGGACTTCGTCCATGGAGATCTGCGACCAAACAACATAATGATCAATGTCAACAAGGATGGTTCGCTCATGAAATGTGATGGCAAGGCAGTTTTGAAGGTGATCGATTTCGACTGGTCGGGGGTGGCGGGCCAGGTCTTTTATCCTTACAGCTGCAACACCTTGATTCCCTGGCCCGGGAAATCGATGATTATCACAGCAGATGATGACTGCACAATGGTGAAGACTTGGATGGAGCTCTGGCCAAAGGTTTTGCCTGCCTTGACAGTAGGAGTGTGAGCGTTGAATCTCGGGAAATGAACACCACATGCTTATCATTTTCTCTGCAACCGAAATCGTTATATGTTATATCTTGTATTGGATTCAACTTATTGTACAACTGTCTATGTAGCACTTGCCGTCCCTGGTGGACGGCCATAATTGGAATTTTGCAACATCATCGTTGTTTATTGTTAAGCACTCAGGTCGATGCCTTCGGGACAAACACACTCGAAACTCAGCGTGTTTGCTTTGATGCAGTCCGCGTTCAGTGAGCCCTTTACATGCCAATGCACTCTGACATCCTTGGAGGCGCCACCAGCAAGATGTCTCACGAAATAAGGGTGCGACATCACATCCCATTTTCCGCCAATGTCTCGTCCACGACTACTAGTAGATCGCCCCTCGCATCGAATTTCCAGCGAAACGCGCTATAAAGCCAAAGAAACTCTCGCAGTCTCGACCAGAACGCGAGCTGACTCCGTCGGTTAGCAGTTCCAATGAAGAAGACCAGTCCGGGAACAGCGATGGTGAACCGTGAATCTGAGCAGTCAGAGGCTCAGAGCTGGCAGAAAATGACACAGCCCCCGGGCCAGACACCAGACCTACTCAAATGAAGATACCAAAACCAGCAGGAGAACCTGGGCGACCCAGGTCAGGAGGATATAACATCGATGCGGTCCTCGCGCCTCGGGGCAAGGAAGAATTCGCTAAAGTCCATGTAAGTGGTCGTCATCCTTCTAGAAGTGATTTTCGACTGCATTTTCCCCCAACAGAAACTTGACAAGAAGCTTGCCGATCTCAAATTGGATAACACAAAATCATATAGCAAGCAAAATAGTAGAAAGGTGATGGATTTGTGCGAAACGGTTGGGTTATCCCTTTGTACTTCGGTGCGTTTTCTGATCGGCCAACTGGCACAGGTTGAGAGGCACCACTGGCATACGATCGTTGAAAAATACGAAGGTCATTGGCCGGTTCGAGCAATGCTCAAGTTGTATCTGAAGGCCACGTCGAAAAATCACCGTTGCAGCGGCAAAAGCGGCAAGAATAAGGTTGGGAATGCGGTCTGAAATCCGAATTCGTTACGAGTGATACGCCGGAGTCGATGAACGAGATTATCGACGTTGACCAAGAAGATGGAGGGCAACAATATCGAGGTGGATCCTATCGTTAGCTCGACTAGCACCCGTTGTTTAACTGATCTGGGCGGAAGGAATGAAATTAGCTCCAATATACCTCAATAAATGAATGTGACTTACTTACACCCCTTTTCATGCGTGAGTATGTGTCTTTGCTTTTTTGAACACCAGAGGCGAGCTTTTCCTTGAGTTCAGCTGCAGTGCGTCGGTCCAACTCTCGAGCACTAAAGAGAAGAATAAAGATAAGATCGGATAG
The DNA here is from genome assembly GCA_015499995.1 of Flammula alnicola. NCBI lineage: Eukaryota > Fungi > Basidiomycota > Agaricomycetes > Agaricales > Strophariaceae > Flammula > Flammula alnicola. The sequence goes on from JADNRV010000067.1 coordinate 108,804, forward strand.
ACATTTGAAGAAACGGGCTCACGTCAGAATTGCTTCGACAAGAGAAAGTTTGATACCAGCATTAATATTCGTGTAGTGATGCTGACTTTCATTGAGGTTGGTGGTCGAATCAGTGATGTCCCAGTGGTCGGGGGCGATCTTCGACAGAGACTCGATGAGAGAAGGAAGGACCCATTTATTATTGAGCTTGTGCTGCCACCAGTCTACCAACTATGAGCCACACATCTAGAATCGATAAGACATACCTGAAACCTCCTTAATTCCCAGCTCTTCAATCCATTTCGTGAACTCGTCAACTTCCTCCTGTGACCTGAGATGAAGGAAGTTCATGACGCGCTTGAGTTGGTCTTCTGAGACATGGTTTCAGGCCTTGAACCCCCCTGCACCGATCTATTAATTCTGCTGAAAGATAGTGATAGAACATGAACTAACCGCTTTGAATGAATATAGCATACGCGAATGAAATACTCAATGATCTCCTCTGCAGTTGTCGTGGCATCGATCTTGCTGAATTCGGGCTCGTTAGATGGCAAAAAGTGATCTCCGGCTCCAAGTGCCTGAGCAAGTTCCATGTCGGCTCTAATGGTGAGGAGGGTGCCATCCTTGCACAGGCGCTTGAGGCGAATCTTTTGACCAGTCGCAGTTTCCGTCGGAGTGGTTAGAGTACACGCGTGCAATCGTTAAAGCTGAAATTTAACAGAAAAGGTTAGGTTAGAATTTAGATTCTTTACGACATTGAAATCCAGCACACACCTTCTTCCGTCTCTTCTTCCCATATTACAACCTCCGAGTCCCATTCATTCAATTCGGCCACAGTTCGCTTGAAGGTTGTATCGACTTGAAGTGTTTTCATCTTGTGGATATGCGAAAGTAAAAAGGGTTCGGCAGTAAACTTCTAGCTTGGGTTCGGCATCCAATTCATAGTTGCTGTCGCGGTCCGACTGAGTCGCCACTTGCGGCATGGAGATCGGAATCACTGTCATCGTGATCAGAGTGGGTTCCAGCCATTGTGTCGCTGCTCGCTCCGGGATCTTCTTGGGCAAGAGGCGTCTCCAAGACTTCCACATCTTCGTCGTCGCTCGACAGAAGCTCTAGAACTTCCTTACCCTCCTCAACGAGTGTACGAAAAACGGCTTTTGTGGTTGAAGAGATTTCCGCGGGTTCTGTGTGTTCCTTCTTGATGGTAATAGATGGAGATTAGTCAGGTTCAGGTTTTACGACGATGTCGGCCTGATTCGACGCGTCAGGGACGCGTCTGACCCGCGCTGCCTACTAATTAACGCGTTAGATCAAGCATCCGAAATAATAGTAAATCGTACCTCGGAGTCCTTTGACTCGCGTTTGACTAGAAACCTTTTGAGGGCCTCGGTATCAACCCAGTCGGTGTCGATAAACTTCAGTGGATTCTCCTCGAAGTAGGTTTGGGTGTACATCTAGCGTGTGTCTCGTGTGAATAACTTAGTGACACGAGAAAATAAGCTATTTCTCACCAATTTCCGGAATTCAAGGAGCGTTCCATAGGAAACAGAGCCGAAAAAAGACGCGTCGACGTCGTCTGGCATGTTGTGGAGGATATGATCGAAGGAAAACCGGGAAAACAGAGGGAAATTCTGCTTTCCTATCTAATTTTTCGTTCTCTTTCTTGATTCGAACATTTGTAGGCATTTGTGCAAAAATTGTTTTATTGGAAAAATATTCTACCAATCCATATTCAAAATGGGAAAAGAAATAGGAAAACAGGTGTGTAGGCGGGTGTCGTCGAGTGTGGTGAGGCGGATCAGTGTGTGCGACGGGATGGCAGTGTAAACAGGTACGAGTGTGGCGGGCCGGCTGTGTGCTTGCTCCAAGTCTTGAAACGAGAATGACAGAGTCGTATCGTGTATATCCTCAAGTTTTTCAGGGCATAGAGGGCCACTCCTCAGTCTTATCCCGCCGGATCGGTTTCGGTTCCGCTTTCAACATAGGCAAGACCTCTGGCCAGAGCTCCATCCATGTTTGAACCATCGCGCAGTCGTCATCTGCTGCGATAGTCATCGATTCCCCGGGCCAGGGAAATGAGGGGTTGCGGTTGTAAGGATAAAAGGCCTGGCCCACCACCCCCGACCAGTCGAAATCGATCACCTTCAAAACTGCCTTGCCATCACATTTCATGAGCGAACCATCCTTGTTGACATTGATCATTATGTTGTTTGGTCACAGATCTCCATGGACGAAGTCCTTCTCCTTGAGCGCACTGAAGATATCTTTACAAATCCCGGCATCGATAGTTTCCTTTGCAGCCTGCGCTTGCTCTGGGTAGTTGACGCCAAAATCGTGAAGTGTCAACCACCCGGCCTGGCCTTCTTTCGGAGGAGCAAGGTACTCCATGAAAACCATTGTAAAAGCATCACGTGCACGCTTGTGGCATGTAAACAACTGGGGCGCTGATCCCTTGTCGGCAAGATGCAAATGGACATCCTCCCCATAACATTCCAGAGCGGAAAGGCAGATAATCTTCACGACATATTTCTTTGCCGACGCCATCTTTGCAACGAGAGTTGTGTCTTTGTTTAAATATGAATCGAGTAGCCATGGATCATCCCGGTATTCCCCTAGATAAAGACTGCGAGGCACGAGTACCTTAACAACGTCGGTACATGGGATGATACGGGGATAGTTTGGATCGGTAACCTTCAGAAGGGGGGTTTCTTCCCTAAGTATATATGTCAAGAAGAGGCGTGCATGAATAAAAGTAATCTGACTTACATCAGGTCTAAAAGAGAAGTTTTTAACGCATAAAATATCGACGCTGCTTTGTATTCGTTTAACTTTATGGAGTGACCCAAGTCTACCAGATTCACTGTAGTAAGGGGTTGGATAATTGGATTCAACGCTTCCGCATTGCAGAAACCACCGCTTATCATCATCAATGTCCCTAGAAAAAATTTAAGACCAGCTAGAAGGCGAGAAGGTCTTACGCACCACTGAGAGAGATTAAAAATACAGGAGCGCCGGTCAAACGAGGATTAGGCAGGGAGGATAGGTATTGTCCATAATAGGCCTGGACCTGGATATTAGGGTCGCCGCCAGTCCCAAGCTCTAGCTTCTCTTCAATCATGATAAGTGGTAGTCTGGAATTGCCTCCGGTGTCCTTCTGGTACTTAGTACACGATGTCGACTTTACATCTGCCGCCCTCGTCTTCAGTGGGGCATTTGTTAGTCACCCAGATGTGCGATTCGTCATCGGGAAATATAACCTTCAGACCTTGCAGGAAAGCTTCAAGGCGAAGGTCATGGGTGTCGTAAAGTTGAGGCATAGATTGGGCTAACAACGATGCACCCCGGAGGGCGTTTTGTAAATTTTCCGTCAAATTGCCACCTCGAGCTGCGAGAGGGCTAGCGTGCATTTCCGATGAAAATCGACGGAATGCAGAGTGCATAAGTTTGAGGGGGGGAGGAATAGTGTCCAAAGGGCGATAGTTCCGTACCCGAGTCTGTTTGTTCCGCTGAAAGGAAAACCAATTCTGACTTGCGCAATATGAAGATGGCGCGGGGATTTTCCGCGCTTCAAATGGCACTGGCAGGACAGATCCCTGGCCATCTACAGTCTTTGCGATAGCCAACGGGGTGAGAATTATCGCAACATTTTATAAAATAAAGGGACGTGCGCCTCCTTCCGTGCGACTTCGAAGGGCCATCGTCAGCGGCAGCTTGTGCTGACCACTTGATCTACTTGGACCTCCGACTCTGGAAACGGTCGGCTTCTCTTGAGCTTTGGAATTGGTCGACTGCTGTAGATCGGTCGACGTGTGTTGAATTCGGGAGTTGGAAGATCTTGTTTGACGGTCGGAAGACATGGTTGCGAAGAGGCGAGAAGTTAAAACAGTTGTGATGATAAAGAAAGGCGAAGGTGAAGGTGAAAGAGGTCGGCGACTTCGAATTCAGACAGGTAAGCGTTGGAACAGGTAAACGGCGCGGGCCCTAAATATGAGGCAAACCCCATGGTCGATCGCTGCCCTTCAAAGTCATTCTTCTGAAAGGCTATCATGACGAAAGCCAGGCTTTACCAGTAAGTTTCCTTCCCACAGAATAATCCATCAGTTGACTCATATGGGTTCCACGGACACGAACGTCAGGAGTTGAAGGCTTTGGGATAGGGTAGATGTGGGTCCTGTGCCCAAAACGGGATGCGACACCGCCATTCCTGCTGTCAAACTCGGCTGACTATGAGTCATTATCTGGATAGAATACGGGACGCTGTTCAGGCAACTGCCGTCAAAGTTTCGTATATAGGTGAATGTGGCAGCGATTGGGATTGTCGATGATGGGAGAAGAAGGGAGACGGCATATTCTAAGCGAAACTCTAGGATCTCCGTCTGGTATACCGAAACAGAGACTGCCGCGATATGCTTGCCAGTGATACGGCATGTCGGCCGGATGATGTGGAAGGCATAGGCGTAGCGTTCTGGGGCAGATTGCTAGATGAGGAGCAGCAGACAGTACATGACAGAATCGACGAAAAGTGGCCATGGGCTCGTCTCCGTGGACCGATGGCATGATGCGCTTGAGGGTTATGCATTCAAAGAGCACGCGACGGAACTGATCTGGGCCGAAGGCATGAAATGAGCTCCAGTATATCTCAATAAATGAATGTGACTGACTTTAAGCGGGGCGATGAATGCACCAACTCATATACAGTGAGGACATCGGATGAGACTGGAATGAAAAGTAAGCGAAATTGATCAAGAAGCTAAAGGCCTGACAAGGCCGACTTACGCTAAGCAGAACAGCTGGTAGAGGTGAAAGTACGTTCGAGAAACAGCGGAGCAATCCTGAGGACCAGTGGGAGCGAGCTGTAAAGGAGAAGAACAGTTCGAAAGGCGCTGGCGGAGTTTGCGATGAACTAGCTAACTATTCGGCTTAGGTAACCGCAACGCAGTCTCCGGAGCAATCCTGAGGTCTGCTGGGCGTGCTGAAGGTAGGAATTCAAATGGCGGAGGTATGGCAGACGGAGTATAGTCCTCGGAGCAATCCAGAGGACCGGCGTCCCGTCGTCAAGATCGTCGTGTTGGTGTCACAAGAGTGAACTCCAAGGTCGATGTCGGGGTCTTGAGCGTAAGTCGCAGAATCTTGCTGAGAGCCGGTTTCTTGAGTGAGAATGTTGATTGCGGTGGTGCAGTCCTCGGATCAAACCAGAGGGCCGATATAAACTTAATTGAGGCCAGATGGTGTCTTGAGTCGAAGTCAAAGACCCCGAGTTTCTGAGGGCCGGTCCAACCAGACCTTCCCGATAATACGTATCCGCCAACTTGGCGCGGGCAAGGCTCACTTCGTCATCCTAGAGCCTTGACACACAGTCAAAGACTGCCCTTTTGTGGATATCTAGACACGAAAATTCTTCAATTTTCTGCATATATGTATAGAGTATTTGAGCGTGTAAGACGATCAAGGAAGAATTGGCCAAGATGCACAATGGGCCCGTACCGGCATTGAGTGACACGGGCAAGAGCTCCTCCTGCTGAAAATTTTCCCAATGGCACCATCTTGCGATGGCAACACAAAATACGATGGATGTCAAGTTGAGCGAACCAAACACGCTGACCCGGGACGCTTGGAGGATATAAGGGTGCTGCAGAGGGCTATCCCAATGCAAAAGCACGAATGAAGAGTGACTCGCCGTTCCATTCACCCTTAGAGAAGGGATGCTCGCTTCGCTCGCAAATAGACAACAAAAATCCACTTCATAATCCTCGGAGCAGTCCAGAGGGCGATCGTGGTTGAGGCCTGAGGCCTGAGGGAGAAAGAAAGCGACGAAGATTGCCCGCTGTTTGGCTCAACCTCTCCTACTAGGCAAAGACGCTGCAACGGGCTATATCCCCCTTACAAAACGCCCAGTAATCCTGCCAGAAGATGGAGGGAGGGACACGATTGACACTACATGTAGATGGATGTCAACCTCTAGCTGAACTGCACTTAAGGCTCTGCAAGGGGTTATCCCTTACAAACGCCAGTAATCCTGCTAGTGGAATCGGCGAGTCGTTTGTTTGGTAAGGAACTTTGGAAACAAACTCAGACGTTTTGGACTCGGTCAGCGTGTCGCTCTCACCGGAAAGTTGAAGACATAGAGTACGTCGTAGGCAGGCCATCCGTGACGGTCTTATTGAGGGCAGGATCGTACACGAGAATGGATGGACGGAGTGCGGAATGAATATGGACCCGCAGTCAGCGAGGCCCTTTGGCCGGCGTATTGCATTCTGCTTGGATCCACATAACTAGAGCATGAAGGTAGGTTGTTTTTGTGTCGAACTCTGATTATACGGACGTTAATTTATCATGGGATAACCGCGCACGCTGTAGGGGGTATAACCTCTACCTTGCCGCGCATAGAATAGGGGGTACTCCTCGAGAGCATTTTTGCGGTCCTGTTCGGCAAAATTGTATCGATATCTGGGATGAGATGAATAAGCAGGAAAACTTACCTCCATCATGAATTTGTCGCTTCTCCTCGATCTTTCCAACATAGGCTTGCTCGAACGACATAAATGCCATGAAGGTTCAACCTTGTCTTTAGTTTGACACCAGCAGCATCGCCATTTACCTCCTCGGCGGTTCCGATCCGGGGGTTGATCGCGCCAGGAAACAGCTCAGGCTGAGCATAGAGTATGCCGCCTCGATGGAGAAAGCGTCCTGGCGGTAGAACGACAACACCTTGGTCGACGGGATGCAGTTTTCCTTGGGCTCAACTACTGGGCTGAATAACGACGGGCACGGCTTCTAACTACTACCTTCTAAAACAACTGGACTCAAGGCGCTGCAAAGGGCTATCCCCTTGCAAACGCCAGTAATCCTGCTAAGTAGTGTGAATCGGATGAGGTTGTCAGTCACAGCGACTGTCAGTGTGAGTTAGCGAGTGCTCACTGGTTCAAGTTGAGTGAGTATTTGTTTGGTTGGGAACTTTGGAAACAAACTCGGACTTATGACAGTGTGTGACTCTCGCTGGGCAAGTCGATGTCAGTGTCACTCTTAATGCTACGTCCTCAACGTCTCTTCCAATGGACTTCAGGAGTGTCTCAGACGGACTCGTTTGAGATTCGGATCCATACGGTTGAATTTTTAAGAGCAAGCGAAGTTTTCGAGTCATTCGAAATTGAAGCATGGAGCGCAGAGTATGAGGTACTTTGGTAAGGTAAGTTGGACCTGCTGTGGATATTCGTATCGCTTATGCCTTTTTCTCTTTTATAGATAGAATGAGACTGAAGACAGCTTCCATTGTACTTTCAGAGTATCTCAGCCGGTCTCTCTTGAGGGCTTTCGGAGCCATTGGAAGTTTAATCGTCTCGGGGTGAAAGCTCAGGGTGTCGAGGACATCAGCGAGAGTAAGTAAGCTGGACATCGTCTTACTCTTCATACCACTTACACTTTTTTACCTCCAGCTTGTGGACTAAAACCGGGGGCAGTCTGGCGGAGAACTTACGCATGATTTACAACGCTTAGACGGCTTGACGTCAGCTGACGGGTTGCGTTTTGGGTACGACTAATAAATCTCGACGCGACGATTTTATGTCATATTGGATAACAGCATGTCACTTCTTTCGGAAGCCACCTACTCTACTCTCAAAGGACTGCAGCTGGTTACTATTCATACCTGGTGTACCCGAGATAGGGAAGCGATGATAGCAGTCTCTCGCCCCTCCGACACAACACGCTTGGCGAAGTGGGTTTCAATTGCCGACAGGGGCACCACCTCAATGCCTTCTTCTAACTCTCGATCCCACTTAGATACTGGTATTTCGCATACGAATCGTGGACATGTGCTTGTTGATGGCGTCTAACGACAAACCAGGTCCCCTTAATGTCGGGTGTGTTGCCAAATTTGAGGATATCCATAATACTGTATGGGACGTCTGACCCGCGACAGAGGACTCCGCTATTGCCTGCATGTGTCGCTCGCACGGTGTAGGTAATCCCTCGTCGCTTGGTCGACATGGCTTTCATGGGTATATTGATACCTTGGCGCGCGTGTCGAGCAGGAGCTCTGTAAACCTCGTCTGAACCTCCGCCATTTGAATTCCTACCTTCAGCACGCCCAGCGTCCCTTAGGATTGCTCTGCGGACTGAGTTGCGGTTATCTACCTCCAGCAGCAGTTAGCCAGCTCAGCGCAAACTCCGCCAGCGCCTTTCGAATTCCTCTTTTCTTTTACGGGAGTTTCCTACTTCCTCCCAATCTCCTTCAGTTGCCCTCGCACAAGCACCTACGATGAAATGGTCGTCCTCCCGTATTCCAACAACTTTTCGTCTCAGAAAGAAACTCACGTCAATGGCGTTCCAGTTTGCCAGCCTGATGACGATGTCCATAGATCAGCTGTGGAGCGCGCTTCCTCCACAATCCTGGAGCCCAAGCACCGTCATGGTGTGACTGCCGCCATGAATGGTGGTGACAATCACGGCAAAGAAAGGTCAGAAAGTCGGATCCGCTGGGTCACAGGTGCATGCACACCTCGGGCCAGGTCCTCGCACCATGAACCTTGCACCTAGACCTGGCCCGCGCACTTCCGCAATTTGCCGAGGTCTTTCCCATGCACCCAACGCGCACCTCGCGCCTACTCACCATGATGCACCTTACTCGCACATCTCCTACCTACCTCGCACTTAGCACCTCGCACCTTGCAGGGTGCACCTTGCAGCTTCTCACATGACCCCGTGAATGAAAAGCCTGACTCGCGGTCTCTGAGTCTTGCCTATCACCTTGAGTCGCTTGCGACTCGCTCAACCTCTTTTGGCCGCCGGGAGGAAAGCAAGGCACGCACATGCATCCTTTCTACCACAGCAGCTTTAAATAACGACATCCTCAGTTAAATGCAGGGAGGAACTTCCTGATATCATTCATCTGTGGCTACCAGCCGGATTATGTTGCCTTGGAAAATATTCGACCGACGTCCGACCGTCGATGGTAATCCGGTCATCAATTATCGCGTAACTGCGCAGCAATGAAGTTGGCGCCATAAGCCCACAAAATTGTTCGCACTCGCTGTTCGAACTTGGTTCGAACCGCGACTGGGGCCATGTCTATTTCCCTCCGGAAGAGACTAGGTTGTCGAAGAAGCACTCGTCACGAAATTCGGTTTTGCCCACTCCGGCGGATGCATTCCGGACGGGACTATATTCGTCACAGCCGAGCGTGAAGCAACCAAGTTCCAACTGCGTCATCGGTGTAAACGAGTAAGGACAAGTTCTCAGTGTCAACGTCGACAAGCAAACGGTCATTCCTTATTTGCCTGGTGCAGATGACTCGCAGTATCAACAATTTTTCCAGTTCGGTCAACTCGGTGAAGTCGCCAGTTTGCGGCCAACTCGCCACGGGTAAGCAGCTTTTCCTGTTTCTTTCCTGTTTCTATTCATAATTTATCATTATCTTGCAGGGTATTTTGCGGACAACTGTGGTTATCGAATCATTCAAGCAAGCACCCGCTTGTCCTGGCGGCCCCTCATCCATCCTCCAGTTCGGTATTCTTTTGGAGAATGGCGAGTTCAACATCCTTGAATCGCTTGAAGTCGCTCGACCCATTTTGCAACCTTATAAATTCAAACAACAGAAACAAAATGGTTACTTACCTTCTATGTAACTCTAGGTCATCGACATTTTCGTGTCTCAGAACACGATCCAGCCGGTTATCTCTTTGCTAAATGCACTCGAAAACAACAAGCCCGAACAAGGCCACTTGTCAACCGTTTAAGTATGCGTCGAAGGTCGCAGGCGTTGGCGCTTTCCGTCTTCGCTGCTCATCTACAGTTATCCGCCCTTCATTCGGCCAATCGCACCGGTGCCTAAGCTCGTCAGGATTGATTCGATAAGACTTTGTTCAATGATATGCCCTTTTGACTTAGGCCAAATTTACGAGGCCGAGTCATCAAGTTCCAATCCCAGACGACGTTCGGGACACGTCGAGAGCGTGGATGGAGACCATGTATGTGCCTCAGCGTCTGAGCGACGATCAATGTTTGAGCACATTGTTTCTATCGATCGTGGTCTGGAATGTCACTAAGTTCAATCTGCCTGAGGTCTGGAGTTGACTGGAAAAAGCGCAGCTTGATGGTCTCCGTGTCAAAGATTCTGTGGGTGCATATTACAACCGATAATGCTCTTGATATCACCTTGATCCTTGCCGTTTTAGAATCCTATATCGATCCCTACCCAATCGGATACCTTCGGATGGCTCGCAAAATGTTGCATGAGCCCAAGATCGCTTACATTGTCGATCTTTGCGAAGACCCCAAGTTTAGTTATCGAATCATTCAAGAATGGCCATCTCGTCGACACCGAACCAGTACGTATCAATTTAACGATGCAAATTAAATGGTTACTCATCTTCCTATAATTCTAGGTTGTCGACATTTTCATGTCTCAAAACATGATCCAGCCGGCTACCTCCATGCTCGACGCCCTCAAAGGCAACAAGCCCGAACAAGGTCACTTGCAGACGCACCTCAATCTGGTCCATGCCCCTCAAGTCGGCCTTTTAATTCACCCTTCTTATTACAGCCCTACGAACTCTTGGTAGTCGGAAAATTCTGCGAGGCGCGCGATCCTTATTTGGCGTACATTGCTTATGCCAAAGGTCTTTGCGACGAGGAGCTCGTTGCTATTACCAACGACAACTCAATGTCCAAGCAACAAGCATGTTACCTCCTTTGCCCGACCTTTGGGTCCAAGTTCTCGTTCATGACAATGTTTACTGTCGCGCACTCATTGACCAGGTTCGTCTGACTCGATTTGATATTTCTTTTCACGTTTCTTATATTTTCCACCTAGATTTTGGCAACTGCGCTGCCAGAATGCACGGATCCTGATGACGTTTCTATCACTGTCATGGCCTTCTTGCAAGCCGACCTTCCAATCGAGCTAATCGAGCTTCTGGAGAAAATCGTTGTTGAACCATCGCCATTCAGTTACAATACGACCTTGATCTAAACTGAGAAGGACTTTATTGTCGGCTCTTATCCAACTTCACGAGCGACGAGGGCACCTTCAAGAACAACCCACTCTCTTAGCCGACCTTCTTACTGTCCGCGATCCCAATCGTTCGTCTTTGCCCGGTCTCGTCGCCCACCCATTTCGGTTGTCTGCGAGATACAGCGAAATCAGCCTCTAGAACCCCAGCCGTGGAGGACCCTTGTATTTGATACACAGTTCTCCTTCTCTTCTGGTTGTCTCAGGAGGCTTATCAGAATTTCCTCGAGAACACTCTACGAAGTTCATCTGCGGCGTCTGAATTGTTTTGCAACGTTCCAGCTGGAGAAAAATACGGTAAGTACCCCCTATGTTCAATTAAAATGGGATGTTGCCTACTTTTATACATTGTCGATAACTCACTCCCTGACGTGGTCCTATACCACAAATACCCGGATTTCATCCAGTCACAAAGCCACAACCGCTCCAGCAGCGGAAGTCGTGTAGTAAGTTCGGCTTGGACCTTTCTATGTTTACAATTCACATCCACGGAATCACTAGCGGTCCAGTCGAAAGACAAAGACCGCAATTGGGATGGCAATGAGAGTTTGAGAACGTCATCCAAGAATGTCTTTGGGAGTTGAATAAAGGGCTTTTCAGTTGACAATAATTTGGACATACCTCTTTGGTAACATTCTGTCCCCGGAATGTCAGTTTGAATTGTAGGGACAATTCTAAGTCTCGCAAATTTGGAAGCAAGACAAACAGCTTTGCGAGATCATCGCACTCGATTGAGATGAACTCAGTGGAAAACTCGGTGACGTTTGTTAACTGGAATGAGTGAGCAGGCAAGGACAAACTCTGCAAGCAAACAGAGAAAGGTTCCCCGATTCTACCAAGAGTGTCAAGTTGCAGCCTGTGTAAAGCCGAATGCCCTGGAGATCGAGGCAGAATCACATGAAGGAGCTCGTGAGGGCCGTGATAATCCTCAAGGTCGGGCGTCGACGATTCGAAAGGAGACTTTAAACCTTCAGCAACCCGCTTTCCCCCTTCGCCTGGTATTGACCCAAAGAGAGGAAGTTGAAGGTGCCGGAGTGCCGGCGTCTTGGAGAGAAGCAGTGGGATACACGCGAGCATTTGCTCGGACATAACAGCTATCTCTAGGGTGGAGAGCGACTTGAAAGGGCCTGCGGAAAGGATGTCCTGGAAGAATAGAGTTGATGCACGAGCTGGGCCTACCCGAACGAACTCAAGGCTGTCCGGATCCAACATGGCTAACCAGCGGTCGACGCCTACCGTTGCTAGCTCATCAGGCATCGCCATATGCCAGAATTTAAAGGTACTAAGACGTAGGGATCTACCGACCATGGCGGACGAGAGTAAGTTGCAGCCACCGAGGTCCATGTCTCGTAAATTGGGTAATTGGGATAGCTGGTGCAGCGCGAAGGCGTCTATTTCGGTGGAGGTACACACAAAACTCTGAGTGTTCGTGAACCTGGGAACGGCCTCGTAGAACTTGCGAACCAGGAAGTCAAGATCGTCCGGCGTTTCAACCGGCAGTTTCGGGGTGTATTTATTACTTGGCAGCCGGGGACGTAGGTCAAGATGGCGCACATAGTTTGCGATTCGATTGCAACTGTAAAAATCCAAGCATTGGACTGCATGGGACGTTTGAATAGGTGGAAGCGGGGACCACTCAGACCTTTTCCAGTGTTCCCTGGAATGTCCTTCTATGGCGAAAGGGTGGAAGATAAGGGTGCGATAAATGAGGGGCAGTGAAATTCCGCGAAACGCTTGACATGTCAAAAAAAATCGAACAATGTGGCCTGAGGAAGGTGCTGCATGATTTGGTCAAGTATATTGAGCCAGATATGAGTCGGTAGGACATCTAGCGCTGAGTGAGAAGCCGAGGGTGGGTGAATCGGGTGGTCCTTTGGCGCGTCAATATGCATTTTGACAACAAGGAGAAGTTGGAAACCAAATGGAAAAAAGTCGTAAGCAGTCTTGTCTAAACAATGAACCGCGGCTTACCTGAACATTTCCATGAGGAGTAGGACCCTATAGGAGGAATACGATTAAGGATAAATCAAAGTCCTAACTTCGATGGTACTTACCGTCTGGAAATCACCAGGAGGACCAACGGTGCTAGTCTCCGTGCGGTTCTTGAGCGCCAAAACGGGGCTTGCGCCTATGATACTTCTCGGGAATCTGGCGGTGGCGAGGTATATCGGGTCCTGACTTGGCGCACAGGTCAATATCTGGCTCATTTCATATCAGTACCATTTTTATTTACCACAACTATTACTCACCGCCTGAATTTCTGCTTCTTCGTCGGTCATATCCTCGTCTTGTGGCTTGACTTGTTGCCTTTCCTTTCCCTTTCCAACTGTTTCTGCTCAATAGAGTGCATTTTGAAACAGACAGTGCTCTCTAGTGACTTACGTTCTCCTTCTCTCATAATGCTGACAGCACCGAGATTGGCTGGAGCAGCAGTGGTTTGGATTTGATGCGTATAAATAACAGAACTATTTGAGCCTCTGCCTCCGTCTTCCTAGTAGCATACTCGTTTGGCGGTCTGGAACGTGGCTGCTTGCAGGGGGGATGACTGCAGCGTTGCTTGCACCGTGGGATTGAACGCTTTCTATGTCTTCTAACCGCCTGGCGAGCTGTACTACTTGTCGTTCTGCTTTTTCTGCGCGTGCTATTACTGCGTGGATGGACCTGAGTTGCTGAGCGATCTGCTGCTCCCTTCGTTCCAACTCTCTAAACTTTAAGAGGTTAGTTGACAGATTAGACACGTCTAAACAAGCTAAAGAACATACCTTTTCCATCATCACGACTGGCGAAATTTCTGAAGGCCAGGCCATAGGAGGGACTGGAGCCGGGGGTGGGTGAATTGAGTGGTCCTTCGGCGCGTCAATATGTATTTTGACAACAAGAAAAGGTTGGAAACCATAACTTACCGAGTTCATTACAACGTCTTGCTCTCCCATATCGGAGGCCATCGGATTGTTGCTAGAATTCGGCAGTGGTATGAAGCTCATCGAGAGACACGTTTGGTCGTTGCAGCTTTCCTTCAGTCCTACTTATAATTTTGCGAGGAGTGGCCACAGCCACGCTATTCTGTCTTCCCTGCCAATAAGTTTCTTTCCGACTGAACAATCCGCCACTTGACTCACATAGGTTCCACGAACGCGAATATTGAGAATTGCAGGCCTAAGACATCCCGGACTGGGTTAGAAATGGGCCCTGGAGATTCGGCAGGCCATGACTCACATTCTGGATAGAGTACGTCAAACCACTTCAACTTCCAATCATTTTATCCAAGTGGGGTGTGAAAATGAAGGTGAAAATATGTGACTCGGCGTCAAGTTTCAGTTATCGTCAGACTCAAAATTGAGTGTTGACAAAAAATCCCCTGCGAGGCCGCATGCGAGCAATTTCCCAGGGACCTTGTGCCTATTCACAAGCTAAATACGCTCGAGTCGCAAATACCAACCAGGCTGACAAAAAGAAAAGAGCATGACAAACCAAAAAGTCCCTGTATTCGTTCAGTGGTGAGGTCACCACAAGCATTGAGTCCAACCGAGTCAGCCTCAGATGGTGTGAAAGAGAAGAAGCAACTACGTGACGCAGCATTAGAAATGGAATAGGAGGCTGAATAGGAGGCTAACTAGAACATTGGAAATGACTGAGAGGATGGCTAGTATTTAGGAAGAGACTAGACGCGCGGTAAAGAGAGTGATCAAGGAGGCTAACTAAGAACGATAAAAATAGAATCCGGGGCGGAATAGCTGAGAAGAAGCAACTACGTGACGCAGCATGAGTACTGAGTATTGATAGAATCCCCTGCAACGCAAGTGATGACCATCATGTTGCGCGCAAAAAGAAAGAGACTTGAAAGAGACTTGAAAGATCAAAAAATTCGTTCAAGGGTAAATTTGCTAGAAGCATTCGGTGGTGATTGGCCTGTGGCAGTGGGATAGCGCGAAAATGAATGACTCAGCGTCAACTGTCGTCGCACCACAAGTTCAGTGTCGAATGTTGCCCCGGGGCGAGACCCTGTGCCATCAGGATTGAGTATCGGTAGATGCAAGTCTCAATATGCACAAAAAGGAGTGATCTCATTAATGCCGGCATTCATTCAATGGTCAAGTCACTACAATAAGAGGAGACAGGAAAAATCTCATCAAGTCGAGTCAGCCTCTGCTCGTCCGTAAGATGGTGTGAAAATGACGATGCAAATACGCATCGACTTAGTGTCAAATATCGTCCAACTGCAAGTTCAGCGCTGATGAAGAAATGTCTTTTAAGGTGCGGCAAGCCAACGATGTGTTGCCTCAGGCCTAAGTTCAACCCACAAACATGCCTTACTCTCGCACCCGCATCACTCCTTGCTATGGCGTAAGGACAAGTGACACCAACAGACTTGATGTTGACATTTACATTTGCACAGGCCCGCTATTTTCCTGTACGCGCTGTACTTTATGGAGCAGCATCAACAAGACCCAGCCTGCTGCCTATCCAGACGCGAATTACCTCGCATCAACGCAGTCCCCTCGTTGAAGAGGCCTTATCCGGGAGCATCCAGCCACGAATTCACGACACAATCGTCACCATTCGCAGGGGACGTCGCCAACACCGGTTTCAGATATTCGTGAAAAATCACAAATACCTTCCGACCAACGCCGCTGTTCTTGCGCTGATGGGTAGGCAGTGGCATGGGGACATCTTGGTGATGCGGATGGGGTATGCGACCAACGGAGTGGTCAATATACGCAGCGGCGACCAGCGCCTCATCGAGTACGCTCTCCAAAGGTATAGGCTCAACAGAGTTGAATTGAGCCTGCGGCTAACTCGCTTCCACACAGGTTCCTTCAGGTCGTGCGGCAGGGTAGAAGACTGGTAATTCCGCACGATCCAAGCAAACTTGAATTTCATTATTAAAGTAGGTATTGAATATTGAACGGGGCTGTAGAGCGTCGAGGCGACCAAGGCGTTTCGTAACATAGTCGTTCTCGGTTGAGGCCGAGCCTCGGAAGCAGGCCAGCTCCTGTCCGGCATGCAATCTCATTCTTAATTCAATATTGGGGGCCTATTATTTCCTTTCGTGATGCTACTGTCTTCTTGAGACTTTCCTGTCGTAGAATAAAGGATGCAGAGGTGCTGCAAGGGGCTATCCCGGTGCAACACGAAGCTGGAAATAGCTTAGGAAAGACGAGTTTGAATTGAGTGAGCA
This sequence comes from Flammula alnicola, assembly GCA_015499995.1. Classification (NCBI taxonomy): domain Eukaryota; kingdom Fungi; phylum Basidiomycota; class Agaricomycetes; order Agaricales; family Strophariaceae; genus Flammula; species Flammula alnicola. The sequence goes on from JADNRV010000067.1 coordinate 124,970, forward strand.
AATACATCGACCTAGAAAAAGCAGAGTATATAAGCAAGTGTTGCAGAGGGCTATCCTGGTGTGAAGACAATAACGAAGAGTGATAAAGGCGAGCTGGAAATGGCGATGGCGACGGAGAAACGAAATTTGGAATGAGACTAAGCAGCGCACTGACCCAAACGAACACAAGATAGAGCTTTGCGGCGGGCATCCCCGGCGCTGATAATAGTCCGTAAACACACGAGGGGCTATCCCTTGAAGGTCGAGATCGACTTGAAAAAGCGACGGAAACCCGCCGAGCCCGCTGTTTAGGCCAAACGAGCCGAATGTCACGGCTCAAGAGGAGGTTATTCAGCTCTAAGCTTCATGAGCTTTGCGCATCAGGGTATTAAAAGAAGCACGACTTACAAACGGTGTACCTCTACAACATCCTCTCCAACTTCGAGCGTACGGTGCACTCGGTGGCACTGGGGAGGGATTCTGTAGACCAAAGGAAATTTTCTCGTCAGAAAACAGTAAGAACAGCGGCCGCTTAGCCTACCCTAGTTCACGGTTGAATGAGTATTGAAGCGACAGTGGGCGACGACGGTGGTGATGGGACGATTCAAGGCCCGAAAAGGATCCCAATGTATCAAGTACTAGAGAGATCGTTTGTCGGTGGACGACAGCGGTGGGTGGCTGTAAAAGATGAAAACGGTAAGTACCTTCGCCGACGCCAAATGACGGGACAAAAAGGGACTTACGGGGTGGGTGTAACGGTGGGTGGGGACTTGGAGGAGAAAGGTCAGTGACAGTCGATTCAAAGGCGTAGTTTAATCCAGGGCCTATGCCGTGACCGGTACCTTAACTGCTTATATGGACCAGACGCATCGGACCACGACCGCATTAGTCAAGTCGTATTAAAAATAAACTAGACACCCGCTCCGTTTGTAGTATATCAATTAGGAGTTCTCGGTCATACACGCATAGATACTTACTTGTACATTCGCCCACAGTCCGTGCTGTACTAGATTACGCAAGACTATAAACCGATTGCAAAAAAAAAAAAAAAAAAAGGCGTAGTTGTTGTTTGTGCAAGATGGTTGAGCCAAACAGCGGGAAATCTTCGTCGCTTTCTTTCTCTCTGTATTGTCAATTGCGTCTCTCCCTCCATCTTCTACTGGCGTTTGTAAGGGGATAGCCCGTTGCAGCGTCTTGCCTAGTAGGAGAGGTTGAGCCAAACAGCGGGCAATCTTCGTCGCTTTATTTCTCCCTCAGGCCTTAGCCCTCAACCACGATCGCCCTCTGGATTGCTCCGAGGACTATTGCGAGCGAAGCGAGCATCCCTTCTCTAAGGGTGAATGGAACGTCGAATCACTCTTCATTCGTACTTTTGCATTGGGATAGCCCTTTGCAGCACCCTTATATCCTCCAACCGTCCCGGGTCAGCGTGTTTGGTTCGCTCAACTTGACATCGCATTTTGTGTTGTCATCGCAAGATGGTGCCATTAGGAAAAGTCTTCAACAGGACGAGCTCTTGCCCGTGTCACTCAATGCCGGTGCGGGCCCATTCTGCATCTTGGCCAATCCTTCCTTGATCGTCTTACACGCTCAAATACTCTATACATATATGCAGATAATTGAAGAATTTTCGTGTCTAGATATCCACAAAAGGGGCAGTCTTTGACTGTGTGTCAAGGCTCTAGGATGACGAAGTGAGCCTTGCCCGCGCCAAGTTGGCGGATACGTATTATCGGGAAGGTCTGGTTGCGCCGGCCCTCAGAAACTCGGGGTCTTTGACTTCGACTCAAGACACCATCTGGCCTCAATTAAGTTTATATCGGCCCTCTGGATTGTTCCGAGGACTGCACCACCGCAATCAACATCCTCACTCAAGAAACCGGCTCCCAGCGAGATTCTGCGACTTACGCTCAAGACCCCGACATCGACCTTGGAGTTCACTCTTGTGACACCAACACGACGGTCTTGACGACGGGATGTCCGAGGACTGTGCTCCGTCTGCCATACCTCCGCCATTTGAATTCCTACCTTCAGCACGCCCAGCAGACCTCAGGATTACTCCGAAGACTGCGTTGCGGTTACCCAGTTCATCGCAAACTCCGCCAGCGTCTTCCGAACTGTTCTTCTCCATTACAGCACGCTCTCACTGGTCCTCAGGATTGCTCCGCTGTTTTTCGAACGTACTGCTGCTTCTGCTTCACCTCTACTAGCTGTTCTGCTTAGCGTAAGTCGCCCTCGTCAGGCCTTTATCTTCTTGATCAATTTCGCTTACTTTTCATTCCAGTCTCATCCGATGTCCTGACTATATATATGAGTTGGCGCATTCATCGCCCCGCTAACTTCAGATTTGCTTAAAGTAAGTCACATTCATTTATTGAGATATATTGGAGCTAATTCCATTCCTTCCGCCCAGATCAGTTAAACAACGGATGCTAGTCGAGCTACCGATAGGATAGGATCCACCTCGAGAAGCTTATTGTTACCCTACATCTTCTTGGTCAATGTCGATAATCCCGTTCATCAACTCCGGGGCATCACCATCGTGTTCACCCTTTGGGGGCGTCGCTAACTCTAGTTGACAATGACTCTTCTCTGTCCCTTTATCCGACGTCTTCAACACACACGGTCTAACATCAACCTGAACCATTCACTGTCACCTGGTTCGTTGCTCTACCACGCATTAGTTTCACAGCATAAGCAGTTCAATATTACCAAAGGTGCCGAGTTCGGAAAGGATATACATCTTTTTGGGCGTATCACTCGCAACGAATTCGGATCTCAAACCGCATTCCCAACCTTATTCTTGCCGTCTTTGCCGCTGCGACGGTGATTTTTCGACGTGGTCTTCAGATACAACTTGAGCATTGCTCGAATCGGCCAATGACCTTCGTATTTTTCAACGATCGTATGGTGCCTCTCAACCTGTGCCAGTTGGCCGATCAGAAAACACGCTAAAGTACAAAGGGACAACCCAACCGTTTCGCACAAATCCATCACCTTTCTACTATTTTGCTTGCTGTATGATTTTGTGTTATCCAATTTGAGATCGGCAAGCTTCTTGACAAACTTCTGTTGGGGGCAAATGCAGTCGAAAAGCAGTTCTACTAGAAGAATGACAACCACTTACATGGACTTTCGCGAATTCTTCTTTGCCCCAAGGCGCGAGGACCGCATCGATGTTATATCCTCCTGACCTGGGTCGCCCAGGTTCTCCTGCTGGTTTCGGTATCTTCATTTGAGTAGGTGTGTCTGGGGCTGTGTCACTTTCTGAAAGCTCTGACAGCTCAGATTCGCCATCGCTGTTCGCGGGCTGATCTTCTTCATCGGCACTGGCAACTGATGGAGTCAGCTCGCGTTCTGGTCGAGACTGTGAGAGTTCCTTTGGCTTTATAGCGCGTTTCGCTGGAAATTCGATGCGAGGGGTGATCATAGGACTCGTGGACAAGACATTGGTGGAAAATGAGATGCGATGGGTAATCAGAGGAAGTGCTCTGGATATCATTTCTTTCAGGGAGGAGGTTTGCGAGATGTGTCTTCCCCTTTAAACAATATACGGTTTATTGTTCTACGAACTGAGCCGCGTTCCACCTTCTCGTGTCCTTCCTCTGACTCATATGAGTCGATTCCGCTTGACTCAAAAATATTAGAAAGTCTCGGCATCAGGATCAATCCAGGACTCATCATCGTGCCAATACGACCGAACGACTCGTATATGTGAGAAAATCATTCGTGGTTGGTTTATTACATAATTATCCACAAACGAATGTCGGGTTTCCTTTGTTAACCTGCATCGGGATAGCCCATCGCGGCAGTTTTCTATCCTCCATCTTTCCTTCAGGGCATGTATACTCCTTCCACCAACCTTACCTCCTCCAGTCCGAGTTCTACCAACTGCCTCAGAACAGCGTATTTCAACTGGATCCAAGAACAGCCTTTCTCCCTGATTCGAGACACCCCTTTATAATATCTCATGTTTCCTCTCCACTGGTGTAGCGCTCTACAGCGACGTTACGTGACTTGCTGCAACTGTCAATTTTAAATATCATTATTGTTCCACGAACAGGCTTGTGCTCCTCCGCCGCATCCGTGCATTCATATCATGCATATCGCTCTCAGGATCTTCAATACGTTCACTTGGCTCAAGATTAAGCCGTGAAGGACATTTTCCCAACATTAGGAACAGTTGTGCGTGACTCACTTCGCCTAATTCACCAATTCATCGGCAACGTAACAGGACTGACGATTCACCCGCACAGATGCATAAATACCTAGCCGCTAGCGTCAAACCACCTCATTACATCTGCTACTCTCATTCCACTCACATCGCTTACATCTTCATTATGTCCTTACAACAGGTCTGGAGAGCTATTTCCTCGCAAAATGTGCGTTTTTACTTTCAGCCGTATTGAATGCTTTGACCCATTTCCATCAGAGTTATTTCCTGCGCGCCAGGCTTGACGGGCACCGTGGCCCTATTAATTGCTTTGCTATCATTGGAGATGCCGAGCTGCTTGCCAGTGGGGGTAAGTCAATCCGAGATTGTAGTCATACTTTCGCTGATTCGTGCAGGCGACGATGAATGTGTTAATATCTGGGATTTGCAGACGTTGAAACGGAGCGAGACTCTTACCAATCCGGGAGGGCATTGGGGCCAAATAACCTGCCTGATTTGGATCAATTTAACGAACAACTTACCAGGAAATGGATTATTATGCCTTGGAACAGGAAGAGGACGATTCGCCGTCTATCGGCGCCGCAAGAGAGTGAGTTTTCGATTTTAAACTCAGACAACCGTTCGTGTCCTAATATCTATGAAGAGCCAGTTTGTCGAAGTTTGTGATACTCAGATTTTCAACCACGGCAACAGTGTGGAAGCTCTCGCCTTTGACGCTACTCACCATCGACTTGTCGCAACAAGCCACAATGGCAGCTTCAAAATGTTCCGCTTAGACAAAGATGGTAAAATGATATTTTCTTGTTGAACTTGAACGACTAATGACTAATAACTCTACGTTTAGGGGTATTATCGACTGCGTTATGGACCGTAGAGCACACCGAAGCCATTCCACGTTCGGTACACTTCCTCAACAGAGGCGAGGATATCGTGATCTATAGCCTTGAGTCCGGAGAAATGTAAGATTTCCCCCAATCCAAGGCACACTTCAGGCTCACAAACAGGAACCAGGTCATATTGGGATTCGCAAACGTCGACAGCAAAATACTCAAAATCCATTAAGAACGCAATGTTTGTTTCTCCCTGTTGTTCTTTGGAATTGAGGTTTACAAAATCTCCTAGTGGCAATGCTTGTGTTGACGAAGCTGGGAAGAATGTTGTAATTGACAATATTGGCGCAGGCTTTGATGTTTATCCCATTGGCCGTTCCACCGCAACGCACTTTTTCGAGGTCCCGACTGCGCGCCAACACATCAAAGGAGTGGTTTTCTGCGAGAAAGGAATGTCGATCGTAGGGGGCAGCGACCACGGCAAAATCTACCTATTCAATCTGAAGGCCTCGGAAACCCGTTTCGGCCAAGTGATGACGCACGGCAGCACATCATCCTTGATTCAGGCAGTGGCGGTGAGTTTCCGGATTCTGTACGACAATTTGGGATATTTATCTTTTTTTTTTCGTAGTGCGCTAGTTCGGACGAACGTCATCTTATTATAAGCGGATCTTCTGATAACAAATCTGACATCTGTGTCTGGGAAAAGCCAGTGAGTAGCTCTTTCTGCTCCACCGTTCGTGCTGACAAATACTCTTTGGAAGACTAAGCGCGTGCAGGAACGGAGGATGTACCAGGATCAGCGTCGAGGAGAGTTGATCCTCATCTTAATCCTTGTCATCGCCAATACATTTACATGTAAATATTGGTTCCCCATGGTGAAAACGGTCAGACCTTCTGTGTACCTCCTTTCCCATTGGATTGACAGGCTGATTTATTGACAGGAGGTTGCAAATCTTCCGTTGAGATTCAAAATTGTTTTCGGAAATTTGGGCACCCCAACCCACGATACTATTCGCTCTCGCTATCAGAGGACACTCAATGAAATTGAGTATGCGGAGAAACTTGACGATGCCCTTCTGGAACGGCTCGATGATCGAATGTGGCGCAAGTTTCTCAAGATGGGCCCAGAACTCGTAGAGAAAGACCGCGAGTTTCCTGACAATAAAGACGAGAGCCAGACGGGAGTTGATAGACAACTTGCTATCGAAGGTCAAGTATATGAGTCATGAGATTGATGAATTTCTGGCAGGCTTGAAATAAATGATTATTTTCTGACTGGCACTGGCAGCTCTTCGGTTACGAGGGATAGGTCGTGGGTGGGAAGACGGAAGTACGGCTCAATGCACTTAAGCTTGGGAATTTCAACGTTGTAAATTATGTTCATCCCCTACTTTTCCTTCGTCCTGCTTGGTACTTCAAGTTCCTTCTTAGATAAATATAGTTTTTCCACTACACATTGCACATTATGAGGAAGCGCATCTGGTAGCTGGTACTTAGGCTCTGGTGTCATGTCTGGAACAGGTGACCGAGGGGAATTCAAAATTGCCTTTGAATCGACTGACCTTTTTGGCAGAAAGAACCAGTGATCCCTATTGCTGTCATGCACCACGACGATCCGATGGGTGCGTCGTTGGATTATGACAATCCCGGCGCCTAGGAGGAAGTCGAAGGATGACCATGCGCTATCGACCACGGCCGGAGACGAATGGTTTGACAGGCGAGGTAGGGGAGGTGATCGCGGTGGTGGTGGTGGTGTCGGAAAATCCGAGAAAAACATGTAAGTGCCAATATGGTGCTTATACGTACGTGTCAGATCATCAGCTCTTCGGGTAGATTTTCGGCCACAGAAGGCGCCTATGGGTCTGAAAAAACCTACTGTTTGCATCAGTAATTACCACACTGATCGAACATTTTAGTGCTGAGTGGGTGTGTTGGTGATTATAGTAGTTATTCGTCCTCGTCAAACCTTTTCGAGCCCAGAGGACATTTCAGTAATTATTCATCCAGATCAGACATTTGAGCGCGAAAAGGATGTGCCAGTGATTATGGTACATATTACTATTGATTAGACATTTGAGCGCGAAAAGGATGTGCCAGTGATTATGGTACATATTACTATTGATCAAACATTTGAATGTGGTAAGGGTGTGCAAGAGGTTAAGCCTATCAATCAGCTATGATCTAGGACCGGAACGTCTTCCTGGTTTTTGGGCATAATATTCTGAATTTTTCGTACCAAAAAGAAAACATCGACATATAATATATTATGAGCTGCGTGTAGCTACCACATGACGACAGGTACTAGGCCCGTGTCCCAGCACCGACCCTCCCATTTTCGTCCTGCTGAGTATCTTCCTCCTCCGAATCGGCTGCCAAGAGATCCATCACCTTTTTCAAGCCACTGCTCTCGTCGATCTTCTATCCTGTTACCAGACTTGAGTCAGAGTTGGGGAATATCTTCTCATCCCACTGCTTGATGATGTTAATGACACTCTTCTTCTTTTGTCGTAGGCCAGTCTCGAGAATTGTTAGGTATTCCTCGAGGTCGTTGAAATAACGTATACCAGTAGTTGAGCCTACTTCTTGAAATGTATCGTCGCTCGAAAGTGCCCAGCGAGCCTGGGGAAGAGTGTTAGGAATGCAGAAATGTCAATACGAGTGGCAACAACATACCAGTCTTGCAGTAGCAGCTCCAAGTCGTCTGGTAGTCTGGTAGCACGATAGGAGCACTATAACAGTTCCAGGTAAGTCAACGCCGCAAAGCGAGGAGAAGATACACACATAGTCTCCACGAGCATATTCTGCAATGCATGAATCCACGCCGGGTATCATGCAGCGTCCTCCACTGTGAGCAGTGCGTGCATAATCCCGACCCTCCTGGAGAACGTAAGTCGACATGGGATGGTAAGTTTGCCCTGTACTGCTGTACCATCGGCGGATGCGCAGCCGGGAGGCAGGATTCAGCAGCACTGTGGCGGTATTGGTCAAAGAATTCGATGGGTTATCGTGACTTGGCTGTAATGCAATCGATCAGTGGCTGTGGGGTTGCCAAAACGGTGACATCACCATTTCGAACCACAACTACGACCAAACTCTTACCGCGCTGTCGAAAGGATCCTACTCCCCCTCGCATCGCACAAAGCTCAGCTCGTCACCCATCGTATTCACCAGCCTCACGTGCACCAACCTGTCGCCATTGCTTTAACTCAGGGAACACAATTCAAACAAAGAAAGTCCGTTGAAAATCGGGCAGGGATGGGGTGCCAGACCTCGAGCATGTGGTTTTATCAGAACGGGATCGCCAAAGGTGAGTAAACTGTTCAGAAATATGGTCTTTGTATCATTCTGACCAATTTCGAAGTTTCCGACAGCGCGAATCGACATTAATCGCGGTACCGCAGGTCCAAAACAGTGAGTGTCTGCTCCTTCGGCTGCAAAGCACGCTGTGTAGCACTCGATATCGCCTATGGTGTGGCGTTCCGCGCAAGAATTCCGAGTGACGCCTCTATGGTTTGTTCCTTAGAGAGCACTCCACACATTAGAAGAAGTTGTCGTCATGCTCCACTCCTGAGCCTGCTGCGCAGACCCCTGCCAAACATATAAAGTGTCAAGACTTAGACTGGTGAGCGATCAACTCAAAATGAAAGGCAATAACCCTCACCATAATTACATTCCGCTCTACTGCAGCCAGCCCTCGCGAACTCAGAATGACTCCGAAGCTGAACTTTCTGACTTCCCACCCATTAAAGAACGGAACAGCACACCTCCCGCCCAAGGAGGAAGCTCCTCAATCGCGGCGTTGTCGACACCCAAACACAGGACTTGGACGAACCAACATACTCAACATGGTTGACGCAATTGCACCAGTAGAGCATGCCAAGGTGATACCATATACTTGTTGCAGGTACCTTTGCTAATTATGAATGTAAACGCCAGGGTGTTCGTTCTCATCAGGCCGAATCGTCGTTAAAGCGAGACTCTGGAATTCAAGACGTTGTCGATGAACGCCCATTGAAAAAACAACGTCTTGCCTTTCGTGATGAAGACGACATGAGATGGGTGCAGCATGAGATTACTGGTGTTAAGGAGAGCCTTGAGAAGATTGCTGCTGAAGCACGAGAGGATAGACAAGATATCAACAGGACATTGCAAGAACTTCTCCACGAAATCCAACAAAGGCGATGAACCTGGGCAACCAAATCCGACGAAAGCCATGAGCCTGTACTCGTACATACTAATTACCTGTAAATGTCAAGTTTGTATCAAGTCTCTTCATACTATCTCTATTCATGTTCCGCATCCAATTCACGCCACATGCTATCGAGAATCAACCCGCGTCTGCTCCGTAGCACAATGTCACATATTGTATACGCATTCATTGCTTCGATCTTTCCCCTCTTTTGTAGTCCTGGTTACTTTACTTGTATATAAATTATCGACATACTTAACAGTACCTATAAGGGATACCAGAGATAATCGTGGGGTGACACAACCTGACGAGATTCTGATATGCTCACCCATGGAAACTTATCAGCACTCACTATACGCACCAGCGCTTAGCGTGGGGTTACATGACCTGATAACATGCTGATATGTCTGCCCGCAGAGACTGATAAGCTCTTATTAGACCATAACCTGTCGCAAGTACTTATATGCTAATTTGGGTTTTTCCAACATTATGTGCGATATCAGAGATTTGGGTCCGTGATACCAGCCGATAATACTCTGATGGGCCAACCTGCGGAAACTTATCAGCACTTCAAATATGTACAAGTGCTTAGCGTTCGGTTACATAACCTAACAAGGTGGCGATATGTCTGCGCGCAGAGACTGATTCACGCTTATGAGAGCATCAGCTGCCGCAAGCAGTGATAAGCAAATTGGGATTTTTCCGACAGGTAAGGCTCCAACCGTACACTATACACTACTGTATATATATGGTTTTTACTGTATACGTATATGTATATGTATAGAACTTTCGAGGAAAGTGGGGTAGATAGTAAATATACAGTATATAGTTGCCATATACAGTTTCAAAAATCACACCAGAAAGATGGCTTTCTTGGCCAAATTTTCAACAATTTTAGGAGGCATACCCAACTGAAATAAGTTGCCCGAATATTTTAGCTGTATAGAGGAGGATTTTTACATAGACGAGAAGTTCATTCCGGAGCATCAAGGATCAGAGAATGTTGTCCCTTGCTAAGCAGAGGTGACATTTTATTTTCGACAGGAATTCCTGGTGTTTTCAGGAAATAAACCAAGCCGGGGAAGTTTTAATCTAATTACTATATGAATGGCATGAAAAGCTGATCCCCCACAGCCAAAAAATATATACATCTGGCAGAACCCTATATAAAAACTGTATAACCATATATATACAGTATATATAGAGTATACAACTGTATCCATATATATACACCCAGGGCTGTATACGTATAGTGTACGGTTGGAGCCTTACCGACAGGAGGTAGCTGGAGTTCATGTTCATTCATCGTTGTCATCCAGAAAATGAATCCACCTCAGAAGACTGCCCACCCGTATGTAAGCGAGATAAGAGACTTTCAACTGGAGTTTCAAAAGTTTGAACTCCAAGGTAGCAGAGCGACTCTGCATATCTAGACAATCCTCCAGCTCCTCGAGAAACACAGCATAGGAATGTAAGGGGTCCTTGGATACTATTACCGTTTGCCACGCAAGAGGCTCATCGAATCAATCCAGATGAATTTATGGTGCACAGCGTATACAGGAGCTTCACTGTTCGCACATTGTCGTACACGCTCAACCAAATAACAACAAAAGATCGTCCTATGTACAACTACCGACAAAAATTACAAGTCTAAATGGTTCAAAGCGATAGTAATATCCAGCATATCAGAGTCATCGTCTGCTTGTACAGGCGGCGATACTCTTGCAAGAGAGATCACAGCGATAACGGCACCCAACCCGGCTGTTTCAAAGGAGAGGGATACGTAGTGCGAATCAACGCTTCCTGGTTTGACAATTTCAAGGTCTCCGAGTTCCGAAGACCAGATCGAAGCCCCGACCGCCTGAAATCGAGAGCTTCCATTGCAAGGGTTTCGTAGTGCTTTGTAGCGACGTACAGCAAGGAGGATCTCCACCGTATCGACCGAAGCTTGGATTTTGAAGATGGAGTCGATGACGGCAGGAACCTTAATGTCAGAAGAGGGCAATCCAAGGAGTGCACAGGAATTTCCAAAACTCTTTGTAGAAGTTGTATAGCGCAACCCACGAATGGTGATATTTGTCAGGAACTGCGCGCGGTCCACACGAGCATTGCTATTGTATCGGCGGACAATTGTTTGCAGCTTCAATGGAACCTCCGATGTAGCCATAGGATTCCAGATGACAACTTCCGGTCGTTCAACAGCCGTGAAACTCATCATGTCCGACGTTAAGGTATTGCGAGTACGGGGGTCGATGAGTCGATTAAAAATCGATTGGCAGCCGAGAATGGCAGGTGGACATTGATTCGTCTTGTAGACGAAAGCTCGAAGGTTTGCCGCCCGGGTGAAACTCTCTGAAATCGTCTGTTCTAGTTGACCTAGAAGAAAAATGCACATTACAGGTAAGCAAAAAAAAAAAAATGAAAAGAAAGATTGTCTACATACCGATTTTAAAGTTCGTCGGTATTCGTTCCAGCATACCAATCAACCTCTCAAACGGAAATGTCCACCATCCATGAACTGGGCCGAACCGACGAAGATATTCATGCAAGTGTAACGCCATGTGATGATTTGCACGAAACCGATATTGAGGAAAGAGCTTCTTGATGCTTTCCATATACGCCTTCATGTGGATAAGATACGCAGGCAGGAGAAGTGGTGCGGGAGGATGCCAGAACAACAGCCGAGATGAGCGAGATGGTAACGTCCAAAATCTCCTGGCATTTTTGCGACCGCCGGTCATTAGAATCAAGGACACCCCAGAGTCGGATCAGCGAAAGTGGAAGGTAGGTGATGCCCAGCGTCCTCCATTGGTCTGCCTTGAGTTTTCCATGTGCGGCACTTCCTAGATTCGACGGAACTGAAGTAACCCATGTCGGCGTTGAGAATTTGATTCAGCTCCTGATCCGTTAGCACTTGTCCGAGCCGCGTCGACATATTGGCACCCACGTCACGGTACTCGATCTGATCAAAACGCTATTTGGCCGACAATTAAAATGGAGATCCTGAAGAGAAGAATGTAACACACCCAATAAAGCAGATCTTCACAACATGTGGCCTTGGAATGAACAGCGTGTCCTGCGTCATTCAGAAACACCTTTTCCTCGTCGACGTCAAGCATTTCACATGCAAATGTAAGAGAGCGATGATGGAATCTCTCATTAGCTTCTTTTTGACAGCTTCTGCGGAAGCTTCAATTGAGTCGTTTAGAGGCTATTGCAACATTTTTTGCAAGGTCGCAAGAGACTTCCGTTCAGCATTCGTAAAGTCACTAGGCGGATCGGGGAATTCGACAGGAACAACAGCGCCCTCCGCGGTCTTCGCCCGCCCAACTCCTATGATGTTATGGAAATGCTCTGTGATGAGCCCAAGGAAGAGGTTGTGCATCGCATCCACAACAATGCATTGGGCCATGTCAAAGTACGGAAGACGAGATAGTTCGGAATAACGAATCCCACTGGCCTCAAATATAGCACGTCAGGAGCTTGGGCAAAGGCTTCCGAGAATTTTCGACATTCGGAGTCGGTCCTCCTACGCCAACATTCATAGTCGGTACTTCCATAACCCTCTTTAATTCTCGTGCAGTGGCATATAGAGCAGAAGTGCTGGTGATGAAACGATGCAAAGCCCCCTGCTTTGCGAGCGGCAAGAAGGTCGCAAATGACTGCAATGAGGGCACAGCGTGAAGTTCGACCTATTGGGTAATTGTACGTACGTGAAAACTGTACACCAGGGTTCCAAAGCTCCAGGAGATCGTCCACGATCGGCGTAAGATAGTGATTCAGCAAGTTCAGAGGCGGTTCATTCGGCCCAGGGATGATACCAGCGAGAAACATGTTCTCTGGTTTGTGGCGTTCATCAGGAGGGAGGTTTAAACAAGCTAGGGATATAATTCCGATAGACGCCTTCTTCCCCGCTTGTTTGTTCGAAAGAGGGTTGAAGAAGTCGACACAAAGGCTGAAGACATAACCGTCCTTCACTTCCACCATCCTTAAACTGTTTCTCGCCATCGGGACCAAGGAAATTACGGAGAAAATCCGCTTCCAATATGTCAGACATTCCGTTTGCTGGATCGACGCCGGTCTTCTCCCATGCACCATCCATGCGGTCTTCGTAACCTGGACGTGAAACTAGGCCTGCAAGCCAATCTTTGAAGTCGAAGCTGACGAATGGTTTGATGGGGGTACGGATTTCGACGTCATGGACAAAGCGAGGTCTAGTAAGACCCGTTCCACAAGACGGGCTATTTGCAAACCGCTTATGGGTGCAGTGCCTTGGATACTCTGCGATAGGGCAGCCATCCTTGTATATCGGTTTGTATGTCTGGTGGCAGTTGGGATTCGGGCAAGCGGCGTAAATCGTGCTCTTTGCGTCAAGTCGAAATTGTCTGGTGGCTGCTTCAGGATCAACTGGAAGGTCGCTGAGGAGCTTCGCAGTTTGAGGAGAAATGTGATCCTGCGATCCAAGAAGAGCGAGTCGTACGACATAGCCCATCATTTCCAGAACAAAGTGGCATCCAGAACGGGCAACCTTTGAGATAATCTGCAATGCCACCATAGTAAACACTATAGCTTGTATGGCAGGGTTCACCCCGTTGAGAATGGGGTGATAATGGTGTTCTGAAAGAAGTCTGTAAGCATCCGGAAAGACAAGACAGTGCTGGAGTAGACCACTAACCAGACTTATACTCTGATGGACCGCCGTGTTCTCCCGGCGGGGCCAAAGGCTGCTGACCAGCCTGGATCGAAGCCTTTGTCCTTGTTTTCTTTGCAGTCTTGAGAGCTTGCAGGAGATTGTCAAGGTGCTCGACCAGTGATTGTTTCGTGGCAACCACCTCGTTAAAGCCCGATTTGAGGCGGAGTAGGTCCGAATGAAGATCTTGGACGAGTTGTAGATCGCGTTCCAAAGGAAACGGCTCGCCCACGCGACAGGGAGATCCAATAATTGCTAACCGAGAGAAGGTGTTGGAGCTCAGTTCATTTAACCTCTTTTCAATTGTCTTCAACCGATCAAGAAACTCTGTGATGCGTTCCCTCTTGCTAGGCGGCGAGCGAGGCAGATTTGATGAGCGATGCTCGGCAATGTGAGCCTCCATCGTGTCAACATCCGCCTGAGCGGGTGATGCCAATGACCAAAGCCGACTTCCCGATTTCGTTGCGGGTCCGGAAGTCTTGTCCGCCAGAGACATGGATGCAACGAAAGACGCGATAGCCTGGTCAGCCTTCTGCAGCTCCTCGTCATGGGCCCTATTGACCAAGAGCCGATAATCCGCCAGTCGATGTTTTTCGATAGTTCGTTTGTCGTGCTCGGTTCCGTGAGGTTGTTTTCCACAACCATGGCTGATACAGTCGCAGAAGAACGGCATACGGCAGAAATGAACAATTAATAAAGCTCTGAAGTCAGGAGGGTTATGTACTGAGATAAATCCCTCATTCCTCCAGTGGACAACAAGGTAACCAGGGCGATGTTGGATATGCAGGGAGATAAATGAAAAATACAAAGGGTACAGGGAAGTGAGGTTGGTGCATGCGATTATGCAGGCAACGGCGAGACAACAATGAATTGTCTTGGCGAAATTTAAGGCTAACCAACAGAGTCACCCAAGCGGTCGAGCTGGAGGAGAAAATCGTTAATGCTGGCATAATGCGAATCAGTCTAAATGCCTTACCTTTTCGTCACAGCGTCACCGACGCTCACGGAGGCTTGCAACAGTCTCATGGCTACTGATAGGAGCCACGCAGTAATGGCCATCGTGAAACACGGCTGAAAATCGATGGGTGATATTGCGCAGGTCGACGTGTCAATGTTGTTGGAAGATGGATGTTGTTTTCAACAGCGACTCCACCCAGGGCTGATAAAGGAATGTACAAAGCAGCAAGCAACCAGCAAGGAGAGCACAGGCTCATCGAATCAATCAGATGAGTGTTATGCCGTTGCCCGTCATTATTTGGTTTTTCAGATAACGTTCGGTAGGCTAAAGCACGTAGAATTCTGCAGATGGGGTTCGGACCTTGACGATAAATTTGGCCAGTTTCACAACGGATTGACCATGCACAGTCTCGTTGAATCAACCCTGACGAGCCTGGCAGGGGCAGGGATTGACAGAATGAAGGGCGATGGGATTGATCCCATGAGGGGCGGACGATAGGTGAGCGGCGTACACGGATAGCGCCGACTCCAGCGACCCGTATGTGGAGGGAGAAACCGTAGGAACAAATCACAATCTTCAAGGTTGGAGCGACACTGTCACCGAGGCCTTGGGACACCGTAAGTGGTGTCAGATGTGGGATGCTGAGGCGACGTGGTTCTCGTTGTCAGCAAGCTTGAGGTTGAGGTTCACCTCGAAAACCACTGCAAAGGAGGTCCTTGGATATAGTTGTCCACATAACGAGCTCATCGAATCAATCCAGATGAGTGAACGTCGTGGTGCAGGTTGCATAGTAGTTTGCAGGCGATGAGTTCTTGAGCTAGATGGGAGTTGCGCTGAATAACGGGGTTACACGATTGATAGTATAGGTGGATAAACGACAACCTCTCCTAGCCGAATCGGACTCAAGACACTGCAAAGGGCTATCCCGTCACAAACGCCAGTAACCCTGCTAGAAGATGGAGGGAGGGACGCAATTGACAACACAGGTAGATGAACGCCAACCTCTCCTAGCTCAAGGCGCTGCAAAGGGCTATCCCGTCACAAACACCAGTAATCTTACTAGAAGATGGAGTGCAGATTGCTCTGCTGTCGACGACTGCATGAGAACGTTGAATTCAACATTGCACACAATAGGCTCGTAAGGAGAGAAGGTTCTTCCGGACCTTGTCTAAGAGAAAAGCTAAGCAAAGAAGATTTTTTTTAGAGATAAGGATATCACTTACAGAGCGTTCGAGAGGGCGGTGGTCCATCGATCTACAGAGAAAAGCATGTCAGCCACATGTCTGAGCAAGAACGACAACCCCGTCCCTGGCGTGAGTCGAAAGATTGTCGGAAAGGCAGACGAGCTGCACGAGTGGAGGAGAATGCTTACCTGCTTCTGAGCTCCGAGAATCGAGGTAAATCTCGCTGGGAGCAGGTTTCTTGAGTGAGGATGTTGATTGCGGTGGTGCAGTCCTCGGAACAATCCAGAGGGCCGATATACACTTAATTGAGGCCAGATGGTGTCTTGAGTCGAAGTCAAAGACCCCGAGTTTCTGAGAGCCGGCGCAACCAGACCTTCCCGATAATACGTATCCGCCAACTTGGCGCGGGCAAGGCTCACTTCGTCATCCCAGAGCCATAACACACAGTCGAAGACTGCCCTTTTTGTGGATATCTAGACACGAAAATTCTTCAATTTTCTGCATATATGTATAGAGTATAAGGATTACCTGTAGGCAACTTGTTGAGCGTGTAAGACGATCAAGGAAGGATTGGCCAAGATGCACGATGTGCCCGCACCGGCATTGAGTGACACGGGCAAGAGCTCGTCCTGTTGAAGATTTTTCCTAATGGCACCATCTTGCGATGACAACACAAAATGCGATGTCAAGTTGAGCGAACCAAACACGCTGACCCGGGACGGTTGGAGGATATAAGGGTGCTGCAAAGGGCTATCCCAATGCAAAAGCACGAATGAAGAGTGACTCGACGCTCCATTCACCCTTAGAGAAGGGATGCTCGCTTCGCTCGCAAATAGACAACAAAAATCCACTTCATAGTCCTCGGAGCAATCCAGAGGGCGATCGCGGTTGAGACCTGAGGCCTGAGGGAGAAAGAAAGCGACGAAGATTGCCCGCTGTTTGGCTCAACCTCTCCTACTAGGCAAGACGCTGCAACGGGCTATCCCCTTACAAACGCCAGTAATCCTGCTAGAAGATGGAGGGAGAGACGCAATTGACAATACACGTAGACTCGGATGAACGCCAGAGAGAAGAAGATTGCCCGCTGTTTGGCTCAACCATCTTGCACAAACAACAACTACGCCTTTGAATTCGATTGACCTTTCTCCTCCAAGTCCCCACCCACCGTTACACCCACCCCGTAAGTCCCTTTTTGTCCCGTCATTTGGCGTCGGCGAAGGTTTCTTCTTGTTGATTTTTCATTACTTACCGTTTTCATCTTTTACAGCCACCCACCCCTGTCGCCCACCGACAAACGATCTCTCTAGTACTGATACATTGGGATCGTTTGCGGGCCTTGGACCGTTCCACCACCACACCGTTGTCGCGCACCGACACGCGATCTCTCTAGTACTTGATACATTGGGATTGTTTTCGGGCCTTGGATTGTCCCATCACCACCGTCATCGTCCACTGTAGCTTCAACACTCATTAAACCATAAACTAAGCCAAACAATACGTTCAACAATCTCATAGCACAAGTCATAATTGGCGTTCAACCTTCTATCACCAGCTCATAAGTAAGTACGTCGTTCCTGGCACTTGACTTTTGCTGCTCCTTCTCTGATATTTGGAATGTACGCCTAGTTGTGCAGACCTTTTTGCCAGAACTCCGAAAGGTTACCCAATTCGCATTCCGTTTCAATTCACACTTTTTCTCGGGAAAGCCCTTGAAAACTAGTGAATACTTCGGCAAACATTCCTCTGGAGCTCTGGAGAGCTGCCACCTGCATACCCAAGGAGATGTCAGCAAAATCTCTCTGCAATTCATGGACTCAAGTTATAGCAGCCACTGCGCAGAAGGATCTCGATCGGAGCCAAGGCTTTGCTCAAATCATTGACGGTCGAGTATTTTACTCGCCGAATTCATCACGTATTATCACCGTGCCTCCTCGCATCTCCGATCCTGAGACCTACATACGGACTATCAGGCAGGACACCCAATACCTCAACAAACCCCAGTGGTGGTCTTACATGCTTGCATATCTTCCTTTCATACCCCTTAATCCCCAATTTTCCGGCGAACCCCTCGAATGCTTATCGCGTTTACCGGGCCCAGTTTTCTTAAATGGGAAGTTTGTTGTTAACCCACGCACTCAAGTGTCCTGGAAGCAACTAGAAAGCGATCTCGTCGAGACAACCAAGGCCCTGCTTCAGAAATACGATGTCGTTGGCATTCCACCCGGCAAACCCAGCGTAGATTTATCGAAGTGCTTTCACAATCGCGACGAATATATGACCTCCCTCAAAAATGCCAGAGATTGGTTCGCAGCCTGGGTAGGCACTCTTTCGTACACCCTCGCCATTGCAAACTCGCTTGAACCCCCGTCATCTCTAGCCGACCGAGTTCCAGCGTGGTTCTCATACCTCGCGAAGCGCCCTTTCACGGAAATATGGCTAGACAGTGTGAGATCGTCGTCAATTGGCACTTTCGAGTACACTAATCTTCGTGTGGGCGTTTTGCTGGATATCCTTTGTCCTTCCAAATATCAGTGCTCGGTTGATTGGCTATGTAACCTCCATGTTCCAACTTGGTATCCTTGGGGTCAGGAAGAAATTAAGGCTGCTGGATCAAATCCCGATATTGCACGACTCGCCCCTCTTCCAGATCAACTACAGAAAGTTGCTACTTTTCTTACCATGGGTGTGTCTTCTGGCCCTTGGGGCAATTGGAATACCACTGAACACTGGAACACGAGCACGTCCTGGGATAATACTGCGTCGGGGAGTTCCTGGCACGGGAACACATGGGATAATACCTATTCTGGGAATTCCTATCCCGCACAAGGCTTTCCTTGGGATCTCAAACGCCCCCGCGACGACGAAGGCGACTTTTCTGCCAATAAACGAAGTCGCGTGAAAGACCCTTGGGAAATGGCTTCTGCCGACACGTCCTCGCCTGTCAGTCCGCAGGTCCCTTCTTCATCAACTCCTCCTATAATTAGTGGGAAGAAAACATGGGAAAGCTTCTTCGAGCGTCGGAAAGCATCTCAGAAGAAGTATTTGGCAAATGAAACGCCAAGACAAAAGCAATCTCGAGAAAGCAAGATGAAAAACCCGTCCCGGAAGAAAGGTGTTCTAGTTTTTGAATGGACCTTGCAGGATGATGGGTCTTATAAACGCGAGAAGGTTAACAAATCCGAGTGGGAAAGTGTCTTCCAGGAGTATGGAGCATATCAAACTATCTTCGATCCCATTGCTTGCGAGTGGGATCTATGCGACGACTTTGGGCCACAGGATATGAGACAGATTGACGAGGAAGTTGAAGAAGAGGCGGATTGTCGCGATATCCCCGTGGAAGAATATGTCCACACCGCTGTTTCTAATGCCATCGACGCCATGGTAAATGCCTCCCTCATCAACAAGCCTATCCCTCATACTCTGGAACCATTGGCCAATGACCGCTTTACTACTGGCGCTACTGGCGCGGATAATATAGCATCTGTCGTCTCACAAAGGTCATCTCTGAGATCTCAGGAACCAAGCTCAAGTAAGTTTAATTCCGTTGCTAATTTCTAAATCTCATAACTCTTCTCCAGTGCGTTCAATTTCCTGCGAGCCACGAACGGCTCCTGTATCACCCAAAAATTCAAACACAGCGCCGATCGTCTCTCAGAAGGAACCAGATTTGCCTGTCTCTTTGCTTCAACAGGGCGCGCATTCCCATTCATCACGCAATATGTCTGCAAGTTATAACGACGAAGAACCCATGGGTCCATGGATATATGTCCCAACACCTGCCGAGGTCTATTATCGCAAAGAGGAGTTGGGTCTATATGTCCCTCCTGAGGAAGTCACCCTTGGGCCTAAAGAAATGGAAGCATCAGCTCGAGAACACCCTCTGGCAGAGATTATCCACGACGATGCCCCTCCTTGTCTTGTCTCCAAGGAAGTCGGCCTTGAGTTAGACGATGTGCAAATGTCATCTCAGGAATACCCATCAGAAGAGACTATTCGGGATAATAGTATGAATGGGTTGCTTCGAGAACTCCCTCTAGCAGCGACTGCCCAGGATAACATCAACGACCATACAGTCAACGGCTTGCCTGATGTAAATGTGTCTCCCGCAAAGGATGCGCTGCTTGTTGCAAGCGAAGATCACGACATCTTCCGGGCTCTGTACCAGGTCTATGGGTTTGTCAGGCCGAAAGATTTCCTTGCGGATAGCCCAAACAAACTCGATTTTATTTCAAGGAGACACTTGGGGTCTGCAGCCGGATTTGAATACCAAGATGATGACCTTTCATTGTCATTGGCTCCGAGCGCTTTGCAGTTTCTCGATGCACTTGGAAACTCTATCACGCAAATCAATTCCGACATGTGGGACCTGGCCCCAAGCAATCGATTAGCCGTGAAAAATATGCCCCGTCTGATGTACTGTGTCAAATTGGAGACAAACCTCTTTATGTATGACTTCGGTGATCAGGCAACGATGCCCTGGCACCTCGCTGTCGATAATGCTGTCGACGTTCTCAGAATAGCCCGGATGGATTCGACGTACAATGATTATGACATCGCGTGGCAGCTGCTGAAGAGTGGCATCAGCTTTCGAACACTTCTGAAGGGAAAGAAGGTCCAACAAACGCCAATTCCCGAAACCAACTTGATTCCTATCCGCCTTTCCCAGTACACCTTTAGCCTAAAAGATTATGAGGCTTATGTTGTCCGGAGAGACGCTTTCCTTTGCAGTGCTCGTGGACGAGCGGCGCTGCTCAAAGGAGGGATTGTTTGGCGTCTTGCGGTGGAAGCACTAGGATTTGATGTTGTCTTCGATGGGCCATCCAATGAGGCGCAGGTACATGGTCGCGGGTTCAGGTTCGGTGACGATGGTACTTCTTTTTGTGATGACGACCTTTCAGAAGACGAGTTGGACCTTATCTCTGGCATCTATCATTGCCATACAGGTAGGTTTGATTGCTTTTCACTATGTTTCAATGACTCATTTCCAATCTATAGGTGTTAAGAAACAGATTGCAAAGAAGTCTTGGTTTCCTCTGCACACTACTTGGAGAAAAGCGGCTACTTTTACTCATTGGACAGAACGTAACGAAAATGAGTACCAACGTCGTGTTCAGCAAATCCAGCAAGGTTCTCAGCCATTGAGTGCCAGCGAGTGGGCCAAGAATGCAAAATACAACAGTCAAATCCGTCGCTTGCATGCTAACAATCTCCTGCTTTCCTCAAATGCGCTCTCACAATTGCTGTAGTAGTATAAATTCAGGTCCCACACCACTGCCAGTCGATATCCTGCTGTAAAACTTTCAGGCTTCGACTTATTTTTGTTCTTTTACATATATTCGCTGTTATCAATACAAGTAATTTTTGTTCTCCAAGTTGACTTAAAAAGCTGAAAGGACATTGTAAAAATGCTAAGTCTATGGATCTTTGAATACATAGAGTATACCACCGGGTGGCAGGTGCGTTGCTAATGCGACGAGCTTTGTCTTACTTATTCGCTTTTTTGTAGCCTTATTCTAAACCCTCAAGGACGGCATTATTCAACCCTGAAAGACTATCTCAAAGACAACTTCGAAGATGTCTATTTCGACGAAGACACGATCTACATGAAACGAAACTTGAACCCACGCGATTTCAAACGTCGCGTACATGTTATCGATGCCAGCGGCGAAGCTGTCTGCAACTTCCTCCGTCTATGTCCGTCGCTGGCGGCGCCCCTGCCCCTGCGAGGAGGTTTTCTATCCCAAGTACATCACCCGCGAGAACTACAGGACAAATGTGTCCGATCATGTACAATTACCGACAAAAATTACAAGTCTAAATGGTTCAAAGCGATAGTAATATCCAGCATATCAGAGTCATCGTCTGCTTGTACAGGCGGCGATACTCTTGCAAGAGAGATCACAGCGATAACGGCACCCAACCCGGCTGTTTCAAAGGAGAGGGATACGTAGTGCGAATCAACGCTTCCTGGTTTGACAATTTCAAGGTCTCCGAGTTCCGAAGACCAGATCGAAGCCCCGACCGCCTGAAATCGAGAGCTTCCATTGCAAGGGTTTCGTAGTGCTTTGTAGCGACGTACAGCAAGGAGGATCTCCACCGTATCGACCGAAGCTTGGATTTTGAAGATGGAGTCGATGACGGCAGGAACCTTAATGTCAGAAGAGGGCAATCCAAGGAGTGCACAGGAATTTCCAAAACTCTTTGTAGAAGTTGTATAGCGCAACCCACGAATGGTGATATTTGTCAGGAACTGCGCGCGGTCCACACGAGCATTGCTATTGTATCGGCGGACAATTGTTTGCAGCTTCAATGGAACCTCCGATGTAGCCATAGGATTCCAGATGACAACTTCCGGTCGTTCAACAGCCGTGAAACTCATCATGTCCGACGTTAAGGTATTGCGAGTACGGGGGTCGATGAGTCGATTAAAAATCGATTGGCAGCCGAGAATGGCAGGTGGACATTGATTCGTCTTGTAGACGAAAGCTCGAAGGTTTGCCGCCCGGGTGAAACTCTCTGAAATCGTCTGTTCTAGTTGACCTAGAAGAAAAATGCACATTACAGGTAAGCAAAAAAAAAAAATGAAAAGAAAGATTGTCTACATACCGATTTTAAAGTTCGTCGGTATTCGTTCCAGCATACCAATCAACCTCTCAAACGGAAATGTCCACCATCCATGAACTGGGCCGAACCGACGAAGATATTCATGCAAGTGTAACGCCATGTGATGATTTGCACGAAACCGATATTGAGGAAAGAGCTTCTTGATGCTTTCCATATACGCCTTCATGTGGATAAGATACGCAGGCAGGAGAAGTGGTGCGGGAGGATGCCAGAACAACAGCCGAGATGAGCGAGATGGTAACGTCCAAAATCTCCTGGCATTTTTGCGACCGCCGGTCATTAGAATCAAGGACACCCCAGAGTCGGATCAGCGAAAGTGGAAGGTAGGTGATGCCCAGCGTCCTCCATTGGTCTGCCTTGAGTTTTCCATGTGCGGCACTTCCTAGATTCGACGGAACTGAAGTAACCCATGTCGGCGTTGAGAATTTGATTCAGCTCCTGATCCGTTAGCACTTGTCCGAGCCGCGTCGACATATTGGCACCCACGTCACGGTACTCGATCTGATCAAAACGCTATTTGGCCGACAATTAAAATGGAGATCCTGAAGAGAAGAATGTAACACACCCAATAAAGCAGATCTTCACAACATGTGGCCTTGGAATGAACAGCGTGTCCTGCGTCATTCAGAAACACCTTTTCCTCGTCGACGTCAAGCATTTCACATGCAAATGTAAGAGAGCGATGATGGAATCTCTCATTAGCTTCTTTTTGACAGCTTCTGCGGAAGCTTCAATTGAGTCGTTTAGAGGCTATTGCAACATTTTTTGCAAGGTCGCAAGAGACTTCCGTTCAGCATTCGTAAAGTCACTAGGCGGATCGGGGAATTCGACAGGAACAACAGCGCCCTCCGCGGTCTTCGCCCGCCCAACTCCTATGATGTTATGGAAATGCTCTGTGATGAGCCCAAGGAAGAGGTTGTGCATCGCATCCACAACAATGCATTGGGCCATGTCAAAGTACGGAAGACCGCTGACAGCGAGGACGAGGGGCAGTGTTCGGGACGTTGGACGGGGGTGCGAAGGCGGAGGGTGTGCATTCACGTTGCCGCCGTTTCATGTGTCGATGAGCCTGCAAGTGCAAAAAGGTATGTAAGCATCTGCATCAGGATATGTACGTAGGGAGATTGGCTTACCGGCTGCCTCGACGACGGGTGCATAGCTTCGTTAGCAGGTCCGACTCTCCTTGCCTGATCGCTCCTCCATCTGTGTCGTTGCGGTTAAGATGGGGCTCTCGTCACGCTCTAGCTGATGAAAAATGACCGGTAAGTAGGGTATAGCGGAGCGGAGACAGTGTTGACTGACATTTTGGCAGCTTCCAGACATGTAAGGGCGTCTCGACGAGGGGACAGGGTATTATGGGTATGGTACGTCATCGTCGCGTCCCTCCATTGTTGCTGGCACTGACATTGCGCGCGTTTGATCGATCTTGCTTAGCGTTGGCCGTACACGACCTGTGGTGTAAAGCGATGGCGGTAGGTCGTAATTTGGGGGGTAGATCGGCATGGATGACTTGTGCCGTTCCTATTTCAGTCTCGGGCAATGCATGGACGGTGTTGAGAGATGGGTAGGGGATGGGTCTGATACGAGGTATGTCGCAAAACGGGGTCGCATCTGGCGTCTCGTTTCGTCATTATCCCCACCCTCCTGCTGCTCACATACGCAACAGACGACGACAGTCCAGCGATGCCGCAATGATGGGTGCACTGACGACAACGCCACAGCTGCGGGTGAAACGATGACGATGCCACCACGACGACGGCCAAGTGACGACGACGAGCAGCAGCAATAGCGACTGCTGCTGCTGTTTCGATACGCAGGCGAGATCCGGCCCACAGGAGGTGCAGCGTTGGCATTGTTGGAGTTGTTTTTGCCAAGCCCGAGTTTCCACTTGGCCGGCTTCTTGGTCACAGGCGGAGGAGCAGGTGCAGGTGCAGCGCCGATACTGGCAGGAGGAGAAGGACGCGGCGGAGAAATAGGATGGGATAAAAGCGGTGTAGGAAGTGCGTTGTGGCTGTGCTGGCAGCCTGTGCCGGCGGAGTCCGAACCCTGTAGCACGTATTCCCATGTCGTAGCTACATCTCACACACTGAATACCACGCACCCCCGCTTTGCCATCCCGCACCTGCCGACCCAGCTCGACCGCACCCCGAGGGCGTCTAGGACCCCTCCATCTTGGTGATGAGAGTGCGTTTCGCACGACTCCACGTAGCCTGTTGAAAAACGGCCACTCGCACCGACACTGCCAGCAGACTGTCGAGACACCGCACGGAAACCGACTTTCCGACGCGAGACACCGTGTAGACCGCGAGCCACCACCTTCAAGAGGTGAGACGCACCGTGCAGAGCACGAGAACTGCTTCAAAAGCAAGATTCCCCATTCTTCAGACGCGTTGACCGCCGCCAACACCTTTTTCTTCCACTGTCAACTTGGAGACCCACTGCCAACGACGACCACACATTATGTCATACTATTATGATGAATACGAACACTATGAACCGGATCCTATTTACTACGAAGAGGAGCCGATCTATTATGAAACTGAACCTATCTCCTACCCCCTCGAGCATATCTCATATGAGCCCGAGCCCACCTATGAATTCCAACCCACCTACGATGAGCCCGGGATGGCCTATGACGAGCCTGAGATGGCCTACGACAAGCCTGAGATGGCCTACTACGAGCCTGAGACAGCCCACAATGGGCTCGAGACAGCCTACGATGAACGTGAGATGGCCTATGACGAACGCGGGATGGCCTACGACGAACGCGAGATGGCCTACAATGAACCTGAGCTTGAAGCTGTTTGCTACCATACTGAACCAACCTCCGAGATCCACTATGACCCTGACCCGTACTGGGACAATCTCGAACCTGTACCAGTGCCCCGATATGAGGACATACACCCCATGTACCTTAACTGGGTATGGACAACAGCAGAAGTTCAGTCAACATCCAACAACGTCGACTTGGATGGCACTGCTCTCGAGTCCCAGCAGGATAATCTAGAGGATTCCTACCATGACCCAGGAGGGGATGACATCGAGGCACCAGCAATACTGCGATATGAGGACTTACACCCCACATACCGCCACGCCAATGACCGACTACCAACATCAGGAGTCCAACCAACTCTGGAGACTATTCATCTACTGCTCAGATCACAAGCCAACCAACGTTGCAGTGACCGTCACTCCCATCCCTCAAGCCACATTCGTAGTGCCTTTAGCAAACCTGCTCGAACACATCCACCACGGCTGGCAATATCCTCAGCTTCAAATTCTCGGACGCGCCACCACCACGCACAGGACAGGCCTACTCAGCAACACCATCCACCTCTAGACAAACCACCTCCTGCTCATATCATCCCGTTAGCTACTCCTCAAAAACGACATTTCACCAACCCTCAGACGAGACCTCATCGTAAACATCCTCCAATGTCCCTCCCAGCGGCAACAACTACTCTACCCAACCATCAGGCCAATGCAGCCCGTCGCATATCTCAGAAAGTCACTCGAAGTTTGCGATGATCAGTCCTATCGCTCTTTTCTTTTCTTTTTCTGCTTGTTTCCCTTTTTTCTTCACTTCTTGACCTTAGACTTTGCTTAGACTACCCTTAATTTCCCTCCTTTCATTTTCTGGACATTCTTAATTACCGGGATACCCAGATCTATTCGGATACTCTCCTTTCGCACCAATTTTTGTCTTAGACAGGTCTTTTTTTTGGTGTTCGTGGGCGAACACTGCTTGAAGGGGGCCACATGTGGCTGTGCTGGCAGCCTGTGCCGGCGGAGTCCGAACCCTGTAGCACGTATTCCCATGTCGTAGCTACATCTCACACACTGAATACCACGCACCCCCGCTTTGCCATCCCGCACCTGCCGACCCAGCTCGACCGCACCCCGAGGGCGTCTAGGACCCCTCCAGCGTTGATTGACACTGGCTCGAACAGCTTTTTGGAGGGCACACAGCAATGGACGCAGATGTTGCTGTAACTGTAATGTGATAAAACTGTCAGTAAACGAATAATAGATAATATAGAAACCTTTGCTTACTGCTTTGTTGTGCTTTGCTGCAGTCAGAATCGGTATCGGTATCGTCCCTGGCATGAGTAACGAGCCCAACGTTCCAATCAAGTTTCAATAGCTACTCGTGGGAGATTTGGGACACATGGGATGCAAACATGCAAACTCTCGCGCGACTTCATTTCAGCCATCGGTTCACTTGAGCAGATTGAGCTATTCAATCTATCTTTCGTTGTGATTGGCTATTTCTTTCCGGGGACAAAGACAAAGACATATTTTGATTGGCTGCGGCATATTCATACTCCGATTCAGCAAGCACCCGTGCAAAGCACGGGCACGCGCTAGTATTAAATATTACGTATCCGCCAACTTGGCGGGGGCAAGGCTCGCTTCACCATCCTCCATGTGAGAGTTCCCGCCGGCCCGGGGCGTCGGGTGAAACCGCCGGACGTCCCAGCCATGATTTTGTCGTGGTCCAAAACTCTAAAGATATGATGATTTTCGTAAATTTTCTTAGATAAAGTGTATCTACTACTTCAAACCTACCAAGATGCTGAACGATTTGAGGATACACTCAGGGATGAGTAAGATATGGGAGACTTAAGAAAGTTACTGATAGCCATTTACGTGTTTTGATTTGTCCTTGTTTGTCCGGGCCTTTCACCCTTAGCCAAAGATTGCTCGCTGCGCTCGCAATGAAGATACTTGTATCTACATAGCAGAGACTAAGAAATACGAGAGAGTCTGTAATTATGCCAGGGGTATGTTGTGTAACATGTGCTACTGAGAGCTACAGGAAATGGCACGGTCTTCTGGGAACTCTGTACTCTGGGCGGGCGCAACATAGCTTTTCGGTGTTTCCTGATAGGCTGGAGTTACCTAGGATTTGTGCAATTGACCGCGAGAAGCAACGCATAGGGAGTCGCGCATAGATTCGTGTACAATAATAGAAATAGCTGCAGGACTACGAATGCGAATCATCTAGCTAAATTTGTACTTACTAAAGGTGGGCATGAAGAACAGAAAAACGGACGACATACCAAATATCCTCGAGGCCGTACTGACGTTCCGCGTCCGATAGCGTCATCCCTCTCCAGCGGCTATCCTTGGCGTCCATCTCCTTTCGCTGGAATGTCGGGGGCTTGCAGCCATCCGGATATAGGTGAACCCCGCCTAGGTAAGGGCCGTTCCCCGGTGCGAAAACGCGCGCGGTATATCGATCGTCCTTGTGAAGGCTGGAACTTTAACCGGGTGTCAGAAGAGTACAGTACGCGTGCTGGAAATAGAACGTACCAAATTACCATCGTCCCCTCGGAACCCAAACTTCCCTCCGCCTGCAAGGCACGGACCGCCCGAGACGCTTCCGATTTGAGCAGCGACCTGTCCTTTTGATGTTTCGGCAAGTACATCTTGAACATCTTGACTTTGAAACCGATGTATTGGACGAAAGAAGGGCGCATGGTTGGGCGAAATGACGTCGGTGGTTGGTGAAAGGTTGTAGAGTGCAAGTTGTAGAACGACAGAGTCAAATAGAGATATTGCTAGGAGTTGCAGAACGACAGAGTCAAATAGAGATATTGCTAGGAGTTGCAGAACGACAGAGTCAAACAGAGATATTGCTTATGTCGTCGACAACTTAACCAGTGGCCTACAGGTTGTAACCTCAAGCGCTTAGTTCATTCTCTAGTACTAAACAATTAAATGAACGCGCTTCTTCGGATACCTGACAGTAAGAAAGCTATGTTTTAAATATATTGAGAATTGCCATATATATCTTATGTTGGACTGTCAACGCAGGGCTTTAAGGTCAGTGTCCTTCAAGGATCCTGGACGACACTACGGCATTTGCGAGCGCTTATAATACACAGCCACCTCGCGTGGCCAGAAAATGATGTCACCGAGACTGATCAGCACGCCGATCAAACCCATAATTGTTAAGAACCACCGTGGGATTCTGTTCCTCAGGGACCACAGGGGTCAAGAAGTTACTATCGCTTGCGGTACCGTTGGGATCGCTTTCTTTTTCCGAAGCTACCTCGATCAACAAACACGATTTATCAATGTTTTACAATCGGCTCTCCGCTATTGCGATTGCAGTCGACCTGGATATCAACGAATGTGATGACCGAACGTTGAAGGCGCGCAATTATATTCCACTTGCGAACGCGGATGGTACGATGCGCTTTGCTATTTTTACGCGGAGTCACTCGTTGATCTATGATCTTGATGATCGCCCGCGGCGTCAAACCGAACTTTGCCGCTGAAGGGAGTCCCTTATCAGACGTTTATCGCGTGCTCATCGACACGCTTGTCGACACGATGAGCGAGGCGATGACTGTTTCTTGACCTGTTTCTTAGGCAAACATAACATATTTTTTTTGTACCTGTAACTTTACAATATATAAAACCTGTTTTTCATAGATGTATCTATAACATAAAGAAGATCTGTATTGAAAACAAAAGCTTTCATAAATAGCTTACCTGTTTCTCTAAAAAAAAAACAAAGAAACATGTCACATATTTTATTTTGAAACATTAGGCAAACATTAGTCCTGTTTTGATGATGTTTTGAAAAGAAATTTTATAATAA
Source organism: Flammula alnicola (assembly GCA_015499995.1). Classification (NCBI taxonomy): domain Eukaryota; kingdom Fungi; phylum Basidiomycota; class Agaricomycetes; order Agaricales; family Strophariaceae; genus Flammula; species Flammula alnicola. The sequence goes on from JADNRV010000067.1 coordinate 154,214, forward strand.
AATGCGACATATAAATTACCGAAACAGTTTAAAAACAGGTCTTCTATTTTTAATTATTTTCTTTGTCAAACGTCTTACCTGTTTTCCTTCCAAACATGAATAAAAATCCATCAGTGATTTCTTTTTGGTGCTGTTTCTTGAAAAAAAAAAGTGTCGGTGCCAGCAGTGATGGTACACGCTTCGGTACCAGGAGGTGCGTGGGCAATCTGATGATGACATCGTCAGCCTATGCCAACCCCAAAGGATGTTTATGATGATAAAGATCCCGAAGGCTGTAAAGATAACATGAGCCTCGACGGTGAGAGAAAGGGAGCAGCGACAGAGTCGAAGCAACCCTAACACGCGAAAGAAGCGCGCTCGCGCCGACATTGCGGAAACACAATGCTCGCAAGATGTGAAATGTAGGGAAATTCACTATATCAGCCACTTTTGACGCAGTATCAAATCTAGCAGGAAAGTGCTCTTCGAGCCGTTCCATTCACCCTCAGAGAAGGGATGCTCGCTTCGCTCGCAAATAGACAACAAAATCCACTTCATAGTCCTCGGAGCAATCCAGAGGGCGATCGTGGTTGAACGTTGAACGAAGATTGCCCGCTGTTTGGCTCAACCATCTTGCACAAACAACAACTACGCCTTTGAATTCGATTGACCTTTCTCCTCCAAGTCCCCACCCACCGTTACACCCACCCCGTAATTCCCTTTTTGCCCCGTCATTTGGCGTCGGCGAAGGTTTTTTCTTGTTGATTTTTCATTACTTACCGTTTTCATCTTTTACAGCCACCCACCGCTGTCGCCCACCGACAAACGATCTCTCTAGTACTGATACATTGGGATCGTTTGCGGGCCTTGGACCGTTCCACCACCACACCGTTGTCGCCCACCGACACGCGATCTCTCGAACTTGATACATTGGGGTCGTTTTCGGGCCCTGGACTGTCTTTCAGAACTGTTGCACTGCTTGCGTTCAATCGGTATTCTATCCCCACTTCTGCTGCAGTTCATCTACCTCTGCCCGAGCACACTCTCTCAACCCACCACAGTGAGCAGACACCCCCACACTCGCTTGCACCTCACCACACTTAGTTGGACTTAGATACTTTGAATGTCGTAGAAGAAATCAGTCGGATTTAAAACGTTCAGTATATAATAGATTTAGACTACATTAATTGTGAAAATACTACGTATCAAATATAGTCTTTTACATAGAGTTCGCGTCAAAAAAATACACGAAGTTCACGTCAAAAAGATTAGAGCTCGTGTTGAAAGGAAGGTTGGCGAATGATGTGTCCATCCAGTCACTCTGGAGCATTGCCAGAAAGCCGCCGGCAGGGAGGTCAAGGTTCGAATAATCGAATGCCGGAATCTCATTTATGACAGCTTTTGACTGGAAGCCTGCCAACCCATTGAAGTTGGTCAACTCATGAGTTTGATTGAACAAATTTGTGTGCTGTCATTTCGCCGAATGGCTCTTGATGTAAGACTGGCCAATCGGAAGGAACTATTTTGAACATTAATAAAAAGAGCTCGAACAGATGAATATAAGCAAACCCACCATTCATGTCACAACCCATTTGATCGGTGACCGGTGACCATCCCCGTCTTGGGCTGCAAATCATTAGCTATCACCATTGGTGAAGCTACAAGAGCTTGAGGTGTTGAAGAAACGGCACAACGGCAGCCACTGTTTTATTCGCAGAACATAAGAGCGAGAATATTGACATAGTTCAATACACGCACCTTCCTTCTGCCTTGTCGCTACCTGCACAGCATCTTTCGCATTCAACTGCTTTGAGGACCCAGTAACCCGTCCGCTCGAGCTTGATTCTGCTTTCACAACTCTTCTCTTTGGCTTCGCTGCAGTAATCTGGGATTTTTTCGCCTTGAGTTCCTTCAAACGTGCTGTACTTTCCTTGACGTCCTGGTTGACCGAGTCGAGGGCGGCATCACATTCTGTCTCCTTGATTTTCTTTGTAGCATTTCTTGCGCGAGCTACACCCCTTTTCATGCGTGAGTATGTGTCTTTGCTTTTTTGAACACCAGAGGCGAGCTTTTCCTTGAGTTCAGCTGCAGTGCGTCGGTCCAACTCTCGAGCACTAAAGAGAAGAATAAAGATAAGATCGGATAGACATTTGAAGAAACGGGCTCACGTCAGAATTGCTTCGACAAGAGAAAGTTTGATACCAGCATTAATATTCGTGTAGTGATGCTGACTTTCATTGAGGTTGGTGGTCGAATCAGTGATGTCCCAGTGGTCGGGGGCGATCTTCGACAGAGGCTCGATGAGAGAAGGAAGGACCCATTTATTATTGAGCTTGTGCTGCCACCAGTCTACCAACTATGAGCCACACATCTAGAATCGATAAGACATACCTGAAACCTCCTTAATTCCCAGCTCTTCAATCCATTTCATGAACTCGTCAACTTCCTCCTGTGACCTGAGATGAAGGAAGTTCATGACGCGCTTGAGTTGGTCTTCTGAGACATGGTTTCAGGCCTTGAACCCCCCTGCACCGATCTATTAATTCTGCTGAAAGATAGTGATAGAATATGAACTAACCGCTTTGAATGAATATAGCATACGCGAACGAAATACTCAATGATCTCCTCTGCAGTTGTCGTGGCATCGATCTTGCTGAATTCGGGCTCGTTAGATGGCAAAAAGTGATCTCCGGCTCCAAGTGCCTGAGCAAGTTCCATGTCGGCTCTAATGGTGAGGAGGGTGCCATCCTTGCACAGGCGCTTGAGGCGAATCTTTTGACCAGTCGCAGTTTCCGTCGGAGTGGTTAGAGTACACGCGTGCAATCGTTAAAGCTGAAATTTAACAGAAAAGATTAGGTTAGAACTTAGATTCTTTACGACATTGAAATCCAGCACACACCTTCTTTCGTCTCTTCTTCCCATATTACAACCTCCGAGTCCCATTCCTTCAATTCGCCCACAGTTCGCTTGAAGGTTGTATCAACTTGAAGTGTTTTCGTCTTGTGGATATGCGAAAGTAAAAAGGGTTCGGCAGTAACAATGATTGTGCCGCCATTCGGAAGTCTCTTGAGACCGTGGACATACCGCTCCTCGATAGGTTTCTTGAGATCCTCCTGGAGCAAGTGCATGACACCTGGGCAGAGCAGTGTCTGTCAATCACAGACCTTCGTTCGAGATCGTGGAATCAATTAACCTTCAAGGCCAGTTCCGTGAGGAAAGGCCTTCTTTTTCTCCTTGACGCGAGAGTTTGCGAGAGCCGGAGCGAGAAGCGAGGATGTTTTGTCTCCGAGAATGAGCTTGGTGCTTTTAGCTTGAAAAATTCTTGTTAGAAACAAGCTATACAAAAGAAAACGAAACCTGACCATTCTCGACAGACAGAACCGTGCTACCAACAATTCCGGCTGCCCGGATACATTTCTGATACATTTCTTTGATCATCTTTGATGCTTTGGTTGCAGGCAAGATAGGATGGCTGTGTCCATGTTGATTCGGCCCTACGAGTGCCTTACGAATGGTGGGGTCGAGAGGCACGTAAATAGTGCGAGAAGTAGGGCATTGGTGTCGGACCATTTTCGCTTGCTTTCCGTCTCCAGTATGCGGATATTCTAAGGTTCACAATGTCTCAGAGTCAGAATTGACGGAAATCGAAACAGAAAACAATGAGAACATACTGCATTTCTTAAGTTTACCACCAATATGAGCTGGGGGGACCCGGCTACATGCTTGCGGAGAATCAAAGTTCTCGAGGCTGCGCCCAGAAAACAGGTCAATGAGGTGCTGCTCATTGACGGAATCGGGGATCGATGCTTGACTGTGTTCTTTTCGAATTCTTTCGATAGGCCAGAACAGGAAACAAAATATTGTTTGCCGTTGATAGATTCGTTCTACAGGGTTGAAATTTAAACATGAAAAGAAAGCAAGAGAGTGACGGATTAGCTAGCTTACTTTTGCAAATTTCTTGAGGGCTGGAGTTCCGTTGCAGGGTTGCCCTTCGTCGGTCTTTGCAGTGCACGGACGAGCATGACAGATGGCAAAGAATCTTGAATTTAAGCTTGAATAAATCCTACGAGGAAAGGAAGAAAGAAACACGCACATCAAGACCTTTTTTCCAGGTGAGTCGGCTTGTGACAGGCGAGACAATCTGGGCATGAATGATATTTTCGAGCTCATTCGGATTGAGCTCAAACCTTTGCGTATCAATCAAATCCTCATCAACGTATTGACAGGTGTGGAAACCTGCACATTCGAGACGGCTTCTCCGGCACTTGATCCCAGATTTTCGAAGCTCGTGGTCGAGTCGCCTTTATCCGTACATCCAGTCCACAAGTCTTGATCCTGCATTGAAATGGATTCACACAACTTGAATTTGAATATTTTGACTTGAAAACATACCTTGTTTTTTATCAGTGGATCGACCGGAAGAAGCTTTCCCTCTTCATCGTAAATTTCGTACTTGGAATCCGAAAAGTCGACCAGGTATGCGCACTTGTCTCGAGGAATGGGCCAATAGCTTGGTAGTCCTTTGACATACTCGACAGAATCGACAGTTAGCCGCCGATGGAGCTGCTGACGAACATTTGAGACTTCTGAAGAGACGTCTAGATCGAGCCAAATTGTATCTGAATCTTCTAGCTTGGGTTCGGCATCCAATTCATAGTTGCTGTCGCGGTCCGACTGAGTCGCCACTTGCGGCATGGAGATCGGAATCACTGTCATCGTGATCAGAGTGGGTTCCAGCCATTGTGTCGCTGCTCGCTCCGGGATCTTCTTGGGCAAGAGGCGTCTCCAAGACTTCCACATCTTCGTCGTCGCTCGACAGAAGCTCTAGAACTTCCTTACCCTCCTCAACGAGTGTACGAAAAACGGCTTTTGTGGTTGAAGAGATTTCCGCGGGTTCTGTGTGTTCCTTCTTGATGGTAATAGATGGAGATTAGTCAGGTTCAGGTTTTACGACGATGTCGGCCTGATTCGACGCGTCAGGGACGCGTCTGACCCGCGCTGCCTACTAATTAACGCGTTAGATCAAGCATCCGAAATAATAGTAAATCGTACCTCGGAGTCCTTTGACTCGCGTTTGACTAGAAACCTTTTGAGGGCCTCGGTATCAACCCAGTCGGTGTCGATAAACTTCAGTGGATTCTCCTCGAAGTAGGTTTGGGTGTACATCTAGCGTGTGTCTCGTGTGAATAACTTAGTGACACGAGAAAATAAGCTATTTCTCACCAATTTCCGGAATTCAAGGAGCGTTCCATAGGAAACAGAGCCGAAAAAAGACGCGTCGACGTCGTCTGGCATGTTGTGGAGGATATGATCGAAGGAAAACCGGGAAAACAGAGGGAAATTCTGCTTTCCTATCTAATTTTTCGTTCTCTTTCTTGATTCGAACATTTGTAGGCATTTGTGCAAAAATTGTTTTATTGGAAAAATATTCTACCAATCCATATTCAAAATGGGAAAAGAAATAGGAAAACAGGTGTGTAGGCGGGTGTCGTCGAGTGTGGTGAGGCGGATCAGTGTGTGCGACGGGATGGCAGTGTAAACAGGTACGAGTGTGGCGGGCCGGCTGTGTGCTTGCTCCAAGTCTTGAAACGAGAATGACAGAGTCGTATCGTGTATATCCTCAAGTTTTTCAGGGCATAGAGGGCCACTCCTCAGTCTTATCCCGCCGGATCGGTTTCGGTTCCGCTTTCAACATAGGCAAGACCTCTGGCCAGAGCTCCATCCATGTTTGAACCATCGCGCAGTCGTCATCTGCTGCGATAGTCATCGATTCCCCGGGCCAGGGAAATGAGGGGTTGCGGTTGTAAGGATAAAAGGCCTGGCCCACCACCCCCGACCAGTCGAAATCGATCACCTTCAAAACTGCCTTGCCATCACATTTCATGAGCGAACCATCCTTGTTGACATTGATCATTATGTTGTTTGGTCACAGATCTCCATGGACGAAGTCCTTCTCCTTGAGCGCACTGAAGATATCTTTACAAATCCCGGCATCGATAGTTTCCTTTGCAGCCTGCGCTTGCTCTGGGTAGTTGACGCCAAAATCGTGAAGTGTCAACCACCCGGCCTGGCCTTCTTTCGGAGGAGCAAGGTACTCCATGAAAACCATTGTAAAAGCATCACGTGCACGCTTGTGGCATGTAAACAACTGGGGCGCTGATCCCTTGTCGGCAAGATGCAAATGGACATCCTCCCCATAACATTCCAGAGCGGAAAGGCAGATAATCTTCACGACATATTTCTTTGCCGACGCCATCTTTGCAACGAGAGTTGTGTCTTTGTTTAAATATGAATCGAGTAGCCATGGATCATCCCGGTATTCCCCTAGATAAAGACTGCGAGGCACGAGTACCTTAACAACGTCGGTACATGGGATGATACGGGGATAGTTTGGATCGGTAACCTTCAGAAGGGGGGTTTCTTCCCTAAGTATATATGTCAAGAAGAGGCGTGCATGAATAAAAGTAATCTGACTTACATCAGGTCTAAAAGAGAAGTTTTTAACGCATAAAATATCGACGCTGCTTTGTATTCGTTTAACTTTATGGAGTGACCCAAGTCTACCAGATTCACTGTAGTAAGGGGTTGGATAATTGGATTCAACGCTTCCGCATTGCAGAAACCACCGCTTATCATCATCAATGTCCCTAGAAAAAATTTAAGACCAGCTAGAAGGCGAGAAGGTCTTACGCACCACTGAGAGAGATTAAAAATACAGGAGCGCCGGTCAAACGAGGATTAGGCAGGGAGGATAGGTATTGTCCATAATAGGCCTGGACCTGGATATTAGGGTCGCCGCCAGTCCCAAGCTCTAGCTTCTCTTCAATCATGATAAGTGGTAGTCTGGAATTGCCTCCGGTGTCCTTCTGGTACTTAGTACACGATGTCGACTTTACATCTGCCGCCCTCGTCTTCAGTGGGGCATTTGTTAGTCACCCAGATGTGCGATTCGTCATCGGGAAATATAACCTTCAGACCTTGCAGGAAAGCTTCAAGGCGAAGGTCATGGGTGTCGTAAAGTTGAGGCATAGATTGGGCTAACAACGATGCACCCCGGAGGGCGTTTTGTAAATTTTCCGTCAAATTGCCACCTCGAGCTGCGAGAGGGCTAGCGTGCATTTCCGATGAAAATCGACGGAATGCAGAGTGCATAAGTTTGAGGGGGGGAGGAATAGTGTCCAAAGGGCGATAGTTCCGTACCCGAGTCTGTTTGTTCCGCTGAAAGGAAAACCAATTCTGACTTGCGCAATATGAAGATGGCGCGGGGATTTTCCGCGCTTCAAATGGCACTGGCAGGACAGATCCCTGGCCATCTACAGTCTTTGCGATAGCCAACGGGGTGAGAATTATCGCAACATTTTATAAAATAAAGGGACGTGCGCCTCCTTCCGTGCGACTTCGAAGGGCCATCGTCAGCGGCAGCTTGTGCTGACCACTTGATCTACTTGGACCTCCGACTCTGGAAACGGTCGGCTTCTCTTGAGCTTTGGAATTGGTCGACTGCTGTAGATCGGTCGACGTGTGTTGAATTCGGGAGTTGGAAGATCTTGTTTGACGGTCGGAAGACATGGTTGCGAAGAGGCGAGAAGTTAAAACAGTTGTGATGATAAAGAAAGGCGAAGGTGAAGGTGAAAGAGGTCGGCGACTTCGAATTCAGACAGGTAAGCGTTGGAACAGGTAAACGGCGCGGGCCCTAAATATGAGGCAAACCCCATGGTCGATCGCTGCCCTTCAAAGTCATTCTTCTGAAAGGCTATCATGACGAAAGCCAGGCTTTACCAGTAAGTTTCCTTCCCACAGAATAATCCATCAGTTGACTCATATGGGTTCCACGGACACGAACGTCAGGAGTTGAAGGCTTTGGGATAGGGTAGATGTGGGTCCTGTGCCCAAAACGGGATGCGACACCGCCATTCCTGCTGTCAAACTCGGCTGACTATGAGTCATTATCTGGATAGAATACGGGACGCTGTTCAGGCAACTGCCGTCAAAGTTTCGTATATAGGTGAATGTGGCAGCGATTGGGATTGTCGATGATGGGAGAAGAAGGGAGACGGCATATTCTAAGCGAAACTCTAGGATCTCCGTCTGGTATACCGAAACAGAGACTGCCGCGATATGCTTGCCAGTGATACGGCATGTCGGCCGGATGATGTGGAAGGCATAGGCGTAGCGTTCTGGGGCAGATTGCTAGATGAGGAGCAGCAGACAGTACATGACAGAATCGACGAAAAGTGGCCATGGGCTCGTCTCCGTGGACCGATGGCATGATGCGCTTGAGGGTTATGCATTCAAAGAGCACGCGACGGAACTGATCTGGGCCGAAGGCATGAAATGAGCTCCAGTATATCTCAATAAATGAATGTGACTGACTTTAAGCGGGGCGATGAATGCACCAACTCATATACAGTGAGGACATCGGATGAGACTGGAATGAAAAGTAAGCGAAATTGATCAAGAAGCTAAAGGCCTGACAAGGCCGACTTACGCTAAGCAGAACAGCTGGTAGAGGTGAAAGTACGTTCGAGAAACAGCGGAGCAATCCTGAGGACCAGTGGGAGCGAGCTGTAAAGGAGAAGAACAGTTCGAAAGGCGCTGGCGGAGTTTGCGATGAACTAGCTAACTATTCGGCTTAGGTAACCGCAACGCAGTCTCCGGAGCAATCCTGAGGTCTGCTGGGCGTGCTGAAGGTAGGAATTCAAATGGCGGAGGTATGGCAGACGGAGTATAGTCCTCGGAGCAATCCAGAGGACCGGCGTCCCGTCGTCAAGATCGTCGTGTTGGTGTCACAAGAGTGAACTCCAAGGTCGATGTCGGGGTCTTGAGCGTAAGTCGCAGAATCTTGCTGAGAGCCGGTTTCTTGAGTGAGAATGTTGATTGCGGTGGTGCAGTCCTCGGATCAAACCAGAGGGCCGATATAAACTTAATTGAGGCCAGATGGTGTCTTGAGTCGAAGTCAAAGACCCCGAGTTTCTGAGGGCCGGTCCAACCAGACCTTCCCGATAATACGTATCCGCCAACTTGGCGCGGGCAAGGCTCACTTCGTCATCCTAGAGCCTTGACACACAGTCAAAGACTGCCCTTTTGTGGATATCTAGACACGAAAATTCTTCAATTTTCTGCATATATGTATAGAGTATTTGAGCGTGTAAGACGATCAAGGAAGAATTGGCCAAGATGCACAATGGGCCCGTACCGGCATTGAGTGACACGGGCAAGAGCTCCTCCTGCTGAAAATTTTCCCAATGGCACCATCTTGCGATGGCAACACAAAATACGATGGATGTCAAGTTGAGCGAACCAAACACGCTGACCCGGGACGCTTGGAGGATATAAGGGTGCTGCAGAGGGCTATCCCAATGCAAAAGCACGAATGAAGAGTGACTCGCCGTTCCATTCACCCTTAGAGAAGGGATGCTCGCTTCGCTCGCAAATAGACAACAAAAATCCACTTCATAATCCTCGGAGCAGTCCAGAGGGCGATCGTGGTTGAGGCCTGAGGCCTGAGGGAGAAAGAAAGCGACGAAGATTGCCCGCTGTTTGGCTCAACCTCTCCTACTAGGCAAGACGCTGCAACGGGCTATCCCCTTACAAACGCTAGTAATCCTGCTAGAAGATGGAGGGAGATACGCAATTGACAATACACGTAGATGAACGCCAACCTCGCCTAGCTGAACTGGACTCAAGGCGCTGCAAAGGGCTATCCCCTTACAAACGCCAGTAATCCTGCCAGAAGATGGAGGGAGGGACACGATTGACACTACATGTAGATGGATGTCAACCTCTAGCTGAACTGCACTTAAGGCTCTGCAAGGGGTTATCCCTTACAAACGCCAGTAATCCTGCTAGTGGAATCGGCGAGTCGTTTGTTTGGTAAGGAACTTTGGAAACAAACTCAGACGTTTTGGACTCGGTCAGCGTGTCGCTCTCACCGGAAAGTTGAAGACATAGAGTACGTCGTAGGCAGGCCATCCGTGACGGTCTTATTGAGGGCAGGATCGTACACGAGAATGGATGGACGGAGTGCGGAATGAATATGGACCCGCAGTCAGCGAGGCCCTTTGGCCGGCGTATTGCATTCTGCTTGGATCCACATAACTAGAGCATGAAGGTAGGTTGTTTTTGTGTCGAACTCTGATTATACGGACGTTAATTTATCATGGGATAACCGCGCACGCTGTAGGGGGTATAACCTCTACCTTGCCGTGCATAGAATAGGGGGTACTCCTCGAGAGCATTTTTGCGGTCCTGTTCGGCAAAATTGTATCGATATCTGGGATGAGATGAATAAGCAGGAAAACTTACCTCCATCATGAATTTGTCGCTTCTCCTCGATCTTTCCAACATAGGCTTGCTCGAACGACATAAATGCCATGAAGGTTCAACCTTGTCTTTAGTTTGACACCAGCAGCATCGCCATTTACCTCCTCGGCGGTTCCGATCCGGGGGTTGATCGCGCCAGGAAACAGCTCAGGCTGAGCATAGAGTATGCCGCCTCGATGGAGAAAGCGTCCTGGCGGTAGAACGACAACACCTTGGTCGACGGGATGCAGTTTTCCTTGGGCTCAACTACTGGGCTGAATAACGACGGGCACGGCTTCTAACTACTACCTTCTAAAACAACTGGACTCAAGGCGCTGCAAAGGGCTATCCCCTTGCAAACGCCAGTAATCCTGCTAAGTAGTGTGAATCGGATGAGGTTGTCAGTCACAGCGACTGTCAGTGTGAGTTAGCGAGTCCTCACTGGTTCAAGTTGAGTGAGTATTTGTTTGGTTGGGAACTTTGGAAACAAACTCGGACTTATGACAGTGTGTGACTCTCGCTGGGCAAGTCGATGTCAGTGTCACTCTTAATGCTACGTCCTCAACGTCTCTTCCAATGGACTTCAGGAGTGTCTCAGACGGACTCGTTTGAGATTCGGATCCATACGGTTGAATTTTTAAGAGCAAGCGAAGTTTTCGAGTCATTCGAAATTGAAGCATGGAGCGCAGAGTATGAGGTACTTTGGTAAGGTAAGTTGGACCTGCTGTGGATATTCGTATCGCTTATGCCTTTTTCTCTTTTATAGATAGAATGAGACTGAAGACAGCTTCCATTGTACTTTCAGAGTATCTCAGCCGGTCTCTCTTGAGGGCTTTCGGAGCCATTGGAAGTTTAATCGTCTCGGGGTGAAAGCTCAGGGTGTCGAGGACATCAGCGAGAGTAAGTAAGCTGGACATCGTCTTACTCTTCATACCACTTACACTTTTTTACCTCCAGCTTGTGGACTAAAACCGGGGGCAGTCTGGCGGAGAACTTACGCACGATTTACAACGCTTAGGCGGCTTGACGTCAGCTGACGCGTTGCGTTTCATTTGGGTACGACTAATAATTCTCGACGCGACGATTTTATGTCATATTGGATAACAGCATGTCACTTCTTTCGGAAGCCACCTACTCTACTCTCAGAGGACTGCAGCTGGTTACTATTCATACCTGGTGTACCCGAGATAGGGAAGCGATGATAGCAGTCTCTCGCCCCTCCGACACAACACGCTTGGCGAAGTGGGTTTCAATTGCCGACAGGGGCACCACCTCAATGCACCCATCCCAAGGATCCACCGCAGTCCCTGAGCCTTCTGGTGTTCAAACGGGCAATATCGGCTCTCGCGCAGCGTCCCCGTCCACCGTATTTCCTTCCCGGGAGCTGGCACCTCAGTCGGCCGCATTAACCAACGTAACACCATCTCTTCCTCCTGCAGCGCCTGTCGTCGTCGCTCGCATCGCACAACCCATAACTCCGTGCGGCACAACATCTTGTCGTCAATAACTGGAGCCCTGGCTCAGCTGCGCCGCTCAGTCCCACATCCACCCTCACTGACCCGCCGTCATCTCCGCCGCCACTCACAACCATATGTCGGGGTCGCTCAGCTTCAGTAGCTCCTGCTCTGGCACCCACCCGTGTATTGCCCACTCGGTCGGCGAAGAAACCTCCCAGTAGAACCGATTGACGAAAATGCTCCCCCGACGCCATTGTTAAATACTAATGAGAAATACGATTAGATCTCCTTGCACCTTGCACCATCCATTCATCGCGATACCTACATATCCCCGTGCCTTGTACCATCCATGCATCGCGATGGGGATATGTAGGCCCCATCTTTGCATTACGCTTATATTACTGTCTTCATACTTGCATTTACACGCTGGATTCATTCATGTACTTATATATTCACACCTGGATCCTGGATCTCTTCATTGCACATACCTTCCCTGTTTATTCATCTTATACCCCTAGCTTTATATGGGGAATGTTGACGCGCATCACAACTATTAATAGATTGTCTTCATGAAGATTCAATATTCAATATTCAATATTCAATGCTGAAGCTCAAATAAACTCTGTTGAATACCTCAATACAGCATCAAACAAACGATGCATTTTATGGCTGTCTTCGCTTCCATCCTCTCCACCTACTTCACTGATTCCACTTGCAGAAATGCCCAAGGGTTCAAGTAAGTCCTTTTCGTTCAGAGCATTCAAGATCTAATATGTCTGTCCCGCAGAAGAAAAACGCCCTGTTGGAGTTCTTAGTCCTCAAGTCGTTAGCTACAGCCGGCAGTTCCAGAAGGCTTGGCACCTCCAGAACAACCCAGAAATCTTTTCCGAGGTTCAGGTAGGGAGAGGATGCCTTCGCCGTTCTTGCCCGCGCAGGCTAATTGTGTTCTAGTTCTTCCTTCAGTCCTTGGCTAAGAAACACCTCACCTTGCGGAGAACTGCAACCACTCAACATTCTGCGATCGCTACTCTTAAAGTCAAGGTATGTTCGCCATTCCGGTTTATTTGCCATTTCAACTATATACTGATAAACGTGCCGTTAGCTCCTCGAGAAGTTTCCTGACCACTTCCATGAACCGGAACCGGAGCATGACAAAAATCTTTATCTGGCATTACGCTTGCTCTTCAGCTATCACAATGCCGCCCGATTCGCCTTAAAGAAGGTATGTTTCAGCCCACAATCTCAGGAAGGAATCTGAATGTTTGGTTCGAAACAGGGGGAAAGGGTGGATGTTGGATTCACGAAGAAGAAGACAGTCAGGTTTACTCAACGCAAGGAAGCAGGGACGAAGACCATTCCTCCCATCCAATCAGCTACTTTCCCAGTTATGCGAACTCCAGCCTCTCGCGCGCATGGTGGTTCATCTTCGGTTCATGGCAGCGCAAAAGGAGGTTCTAGTGTCCAATCACCTACTTTGCCACCGATTCCAGCTGCACCGACGTTAGCGCAGGGCCGCTCGCCTTGCGTTTATACAGGCCCAACCGCAGAAGAAGAGGAATTCGACATGGACTATGGTGTCATTCGTAGAGTCCAACAACCAGAGCGAGCAACTATGGAAACGGTCGACGATGGCATTGGCGCTGTACTTCGATTTCTATCTACTTGTACCCCAGACATGGTCCACTTGGCTCCAGACTTCATAGAATTTGGCATAACCAACGAGGGGCATCTCCACGCCATTTCCCGCTGGGCAAAGGGCCGTCGTATCGACTTTCTGCGAGACTTCCGTAGTTTGACCGCCACAGACATGGAGAAATTGGTGCTCCAAATTCACTTCGAAACTTATTTGCCCGACAATTGATTTCTTGTAGCTTGGTCACTCTAACATATGTTTGCTCTTCTTGTTGTTCTCTGCCATGTGTGTAATTCATAATAAGTATACTATTTATATAAGAGTGACGTCGACCTGCCAGCCGCCGCGAGAGTGACACGCTGGCTGTTAATAATTATAAGTCAGAGTTTGTTTTCCAGTTCCAAACCAAACAAATACTCACTCAACTAGCTCACTGTCGCTGTGACTGACAACCTCATCCGATTGAAGACTGATTCACACTACTTAGCAGGATTACTGGCGTTTGCAACGGGATAGCCCTTTGCAGCGCCTTGAGTCCAGTTCAGCTAGGCGGGGTTGGCGTTCATCTACGTGTATTGTCAATTGCGTCTCTCCCTCCATCTTCTAGCAGGATTACTAGCGTTTGTAAGGGGATAGCCCGTTGCAGCGTCTCGCCTAGTAGGCAATCTTCGTCGCTTTCTTTCTCCCTCAGGCCTCAACCACGATCGCCCTCTGGATTGCTCCGAGGACTATGAAGTGGATTTCTGTTGTTTATTTGCGAGCGAAGCGAGCATCCCTTCTCTAAGGGTGAATGGAACGTCGAGTCACTCTTCATTCGTGCTTTTGCATTGGGATAGCCCTCTGCAGCACCCTTATATCCTCCAACCGTCCCGGGTCAGCGTGTTTGGTTCACTCAACTTGATATCATTTTTTGTGTTGCCATTGGGAAAAAGCGTCAGCAGGAGGAGCTCTTGCCCGTGTCACTCGATGCCGGTACGGGCCCATTCTGCATCTTGGTCAATCCTTCCTCGATCGTCTTACACGCTCAACAAGTTGCCTACAGGTAATCCTTATACTCTATACATATATGCAGAAAATTGAAGTATTTTCATGTCTAGATATTCACAAAAAAGGCAGACCTTGACTGTGTGTCAAGGCTCTAGCGCGATGAAGCAAGCCTTGCCTCCGCCAGGGTGATACGTAATATCAGGAAGGTCTTGTTAGACCAGCCCTCAAAAACTCGGGGTCTTTGACTTCCCCTCAAGACACCATCTGGCCTCAATTACGTCTACATCAGCCCTCTGGATTGTTCCGAGGACTGTACCACCACATCCAACATCCTTTCCGCTCAAGACGCCGTCTCTCACCACTAATCTGCGACTTACGCTCAAGTCTCCGATATCGACCTTGGAGTTCACTCTTGTGACACCAACACGACGACCTTGACGACATGACGCCGGTCGTCTGGATTGCTCCGAGGACTGTGCTCCGTCTGCCATACCTCCGCCATTTGAATTCCTACCTTCAGCACGCCCAGCAGACCTCAGGATTGCTCCGAAGACTGCGTTGCGGTTACCTACACCCAAGAGTTAGCCAGTTCATCGCAAACTCCGCCAGCGCCTTTCGAACTGTTCTTCTCCTTTACAGCTTGCTCCCACTGGTCCTCAGGATTGCTCCGCTGTTTTTCGAACGTACTGCTGCTTCTGCTTCACCTCTACTAGCTGTTCTGCTTAGCGTAAGTCGCCCTCGTCAGGCCTTTATCTTCTTGATCAATTTCGCTTACTTTTCATTCCAGTCTCATCCGATGTCCTGACTATATATATGAGTTGGTGCATTCATCGCCCCGCTAACTTCGGATTTGCTTAAAGTAAGTCACATTCATTTATTGAGGTATATTGGAGCTAATTTCATTCCTTCCGCCCAGATCAGTTAAACAATGGGTGCTAGTCGAGCTAACGATAGGATCCACCTCGATATTGTTGCCCTCCATCTTCTTGGTCAACGTCGATAATCCCGTTCATTAACTCCGGGGCATCACCATCGTGTTCACCCTTTGGGCGCATTGCTAACTCTAGTTGACAATGACTCTTCTTTGTCCCCTTATCCAACGTTTTCAACACACACTGTCTAACATTAACCTGAACCATTCACTGTCACCTGCTTCGTTGCTCTACCACGCATTAGTTTCCCAGCATGAGCAGTTCAATATGACAAACGGTGTCGAGTTCGGAAAGGATATACATCTTTTTGGGCGTATCATTCGCAACGAATTCGGATCTCAAACCGCATTCCCAACATTATTCTTGCCGTCTTTGCCGCTGCGACGGTGATTTTCCGACGTGGTCTTCAGATACAACTTGAGCATTGCTCGAATCGGCCAATGACCTTCGTATTTTTCAACGATCGTATGGTGCCTCTCAACCTGTGCCAGTTGGCCGATCAGAAAACACGCTAAAGTACAAAGGGACAACCCAACCGTTTCGCACAAATCCATCACCTTTCTACTATTTTGCTTGCTGTATGATTTTGTGTTATCCAATTTGAGATCGGCAAGCTTCTTGACAAGCTTCTGTTGGGGGCAAATGCAGTCGAAAAGCAGTTCTACTAGAAGAATGACAACCACTTACATGGACTTTCGCGAATTCTTCTTTGCCCCAAGGCGCGAGGACCGCTTCGATATTATATCCTCCTGACCTGGGTCGCCCAGGTTCTCCTGCTGGTTTCGGTATCTTCATTTGAGTAGGTGTGTCTGGGGCTGTGTCACTTTCTGAAAGCTCTGACAGCTCAGATTCGCCATCGCTGTTCGCGGGCTGATCTTCTTCATCGGCACTGGTAATTGATGGAGTCAGCTCGCGTTCTGGTCGAGACTGTGAGAGTTCCTTTGGCTTTATAGCGCGTTTGGCTGGAAATTCGATGCGAGGGGTGATCGTGGGATTCGTGGACGAGACATTGGCGGAAAATGAGATGCGATGGGTAATCAGAGGAAGTGCTCTGGATAGCATTTTTTTGCACTCATGAGGGAGGAGGTTTGCGAGATGGGTCTTCCCCTTTAAACAATATACGGTTTATTGTTCTACGAACTGAGCCGCGTTCCACCTTCTCGCGTCCTTCCTCTGACTCACATGAGTCGATTCCGCTTGACTCAAAAAATATTAAAGTCTCGGCATCAGGATCAATCCAGGACTAATCATCGTGCCAACACAACCGAACGACCCCGTATATGTGAGAAAATCATTCGTGGTTGGGTTATTACATAATTATCCACAAACGGCTTGCAGAACCGTTGACTCAGTCCTGACGAGCAAAGCAATGTCGGGTTTCCTTTGTTAACCTGCATCGGGATAGCCCATCGCAGTTTTCTATCCTCCATCTTTCCTTCAGGGCATGTATACTCCCTTCCACCAACCTTACTTCCTCCAGTCCGAGTCCTACCAACTGCCTCGGAACAGCGTATTTCAACTGGATCCAAGAACAGCTTTTCTCCCTGATTCGAGACACCCCTTTATAACATCTCATGTTTCCTCTCCACTGGTGTAGCGCTCTACAGCGACGTTACGTGACTTGCTGCAACTGTCAATTTTAAATATCATTATTGTTCCACGAACAGGCTTGTGCTCCTCCGCCGCATCCGTGCATTCATATCATGCATATCGCTCTCAGGATCTTCAATCCGTTCACTTGGCTCAAGATTAAGCCGTGAAGGACATTTTCCCAACATTAGGAACAGTTGTGCGTGACTCACTTCGCCTAATTCACCAATTCATCGGCAACGTAACAGGACTGACGATTCACCCGCACAGATGCATAAATACCTAGCCGCTAGCGTCAAACCACCTCATTACATCTGCTACTCTCATTCCACTCACATCGCTTACATCTTCATTATGTCCTTACAACAGGTCTGGAGAGCTATTTCCTCGCAAAATGTGCGTTTTTACTTTCAGCCGTATTGAATGCTTTGACCCATTTCCATCAGAGTTATTTCCTGCGCGCCAGGCTTGACGGGCACCGTGGCCCTATTAATTGCTTTGCTATCATTGGAGATGCCGAGCTGCTTGCTAGTGGGGGTAAGTCAATCCGAGATTGTAGTCATACTTTCGCTGATTCGTGCAGGCGACGATGAATGTGTTAATATCTGGGATTTGCAGACGTTGAAACGGAGCGAGACTCTTACCAATCCGGGAGGGCATTGGGGCCAAATAACCTGCCTGATTTGGATCAATTTAACGAACAACTTACCAGGAAATGGATTATTATGCCTTGGAACAGGAAGAGGACGATTCGCCGTCTATCGGCGCCGCAAGAGAGTGAGTTTTCGATTTTAAACTCAGACAACCGTTCGTGTCCTAATATCTATGAAGAGCCAGTTTGTCGAAGTTTGTGATACTCAGATTTTCAACCACGGCAACAGTGTGGAAGCTCTCGCCTTTGACGCTACTCACCATCGACTTGTCGCAACAAGTCACAATGGCAGCTTCAAAATGTTCCGCTTAGACAAAGATGGTAAAATGATATTTTCTTGTTGAACTTGAACGACTAATGACTAATAACTCTACGTTTAGGGGTATTATCGACTGCGTTATGGACCGTAGAGCACACCGAAGCCATTCCACGTTCGGTACACTTCCTCAACAGAGGCGAGGATATCGTGATCTATAGCCTTGAGTCCGGAGAATGTAAGATTTTCCCCCAATCCAAGGCACACTTCAGGCTCACAAACAGGAACCAGGTCATATTGGGATTCGCAAACGTCGACAGCAAAATACTCAAAATCCATTAAGACGCAATGTTTGTTTCTCCCTGTTGTTCTTTGGAATTGAGGTTTACAAAATCTCCTAGTGGCAATGCTTGTGTTGACGAAGCTGGGAAGAATGTTGTAATTGACAATATTGGCGCAGGCTTTGATGTTTATCCCATTGGCCGTTCCACCGCAACGCACTTTTTCGAGGTCCCGACTGCGCGCCAACACATCAAAGGAGTGGTTTTCTGCGAGAAAGGAATGTCGATCGTAGGGGGCAGCGACCACGGCAAAATCTACCTATTCAATCTGAAGGCCTCGGAAACCCGTTTCGCCAAGTGATGACGCACGGCAGCACATCATCCTTGATTCAGGCAGTGGCGGTGAGTTTCCGATTCTGCACACAATTTGGGATATTTATCTTTTTTTCATAGTGCGCTAGTTCGGATGAACGTCATCTTATCATAAGCGGATCTTCTGATAACAAATCTGACATCTGTGTCTGGGAAAAGCCAGTGAGTAGCTCTTTCTGCTCCATCGTTCGTGCTGACAAATACTTTGGAAGACTAAGCGCGTGCAGGAACGGAGGATGTACCAGGATCAGCGTCGAGGAGAGTTGATCCTCATCTTAATCCTTGTCATCGCCAATACATTACATGTAAATATTGGTTCCCCATGGTGAAAACGGTCAGACCTTCTGTGTACCTCCTTTCCCATTGGATTGACAGGCTGATTTGTTGACAGGAGGTTGCAAATCTTCCGTTGAGATTCAAAATTGTTTTCGGAAATTTGGGCACCCCAACCCACGATACTATTCGCTCTCGCTATCAGAGGACACTCAATGAAATTGAGTATGCGGAGAAACTTGATGATGCCCTTCTGGAACGGCTCGATGATCAAATGTGGCGCAAGTTTCTCAAGATGGGCCCAGAACTCGTAGAGAAAGACCGCGAGTTTCCTGACAATAAAGACGAGAGCCAGACGGGAGTTGATAGACAACTTGCTATCGAAGGTCAAGCATGAGGCATGAGACTGATGAATTTCTGGCAGGCTTGAAATAAATGATTATTTTCTGACTGGTGCTGGCAGCTCTTCGGTTACGAGGGATAGGTCGTGGGTGGGAAGATGGAAGTATGACTTAATGCACTTGGGAATTTCAACGTTGTATTATGTCCGCTGGCACCCCTTGCTTTTCCGCTTGGTACTTCCAGTTCCTTCTTAGATAAATATAGTTTTTCCACTACACATTGCACATCACAAGGAAGCGCATCTGGTAGCTGGTACTTAAGCTCTGGTGCCATGTCTGGAACAGTGACTGACTCGGAGTGGAATTCAAAATTGAGAATTTGAAAGAAAGCGACGAAGGTTGCCCGCTGTTTGGCTCACCCATCTTGCACAAACAACAACTACGGCTCTTGAATCGACTGACCTTTCTCCTCCAAGCCCCCACCCACCGTTACACCCACCCCGTAAGTCCCCTTTTGTCGCGTCATTTGACGTCGGCGAAGGTTTTTTCTTGTTGATTTTTCATTACTTACCGTTTTTATTTTTTACAGCCACCCACCCCTGTCGCCCACCGACAAACGATCTCTTCTAGTACTGATACATTGGGCTCGTTTGCGGGCCTTGGACCGTTCCACCACCACACCGTTGTCGCGCACCGACACGCGATCTCTCTAGTACTTGATACATTGGGATTGTTTTCGGGCCTTGGATCGTCCCATCACCACTGTCATCGCCCACTGTCGCTTACAGCCAGCCCGCTGTCGCGCACCGACAAATGATCTCTCTAGTACTGATACATTGGGATCGTTTCCAGGCCTTGGACCGTTCCACCACCATACCGTTGTCGCCCACCGACACGCGATCTCTAGTACTTGATACATTGGGATTGTTTTCGGGCCTTGGATCGTCCCACCACCACCATCTCTTTAGTACTCGATCCATTGGGATTGCTTTAAGTTTCTACTGTTTATTCTGCTCCCTGTGGGACCGCTGTTCCCCTCTCGCCACGTAACCGTCAGTACGCCCTGCCTGCGTAATGTGCAAGTACTCCAACAGTTCTGTTCACATTACTATCATCTCACATTTTCTTTAGCCTTCTACACCAGCCACCAACAACTTTCTGACTATGGGATTTACATCCCTCACTCCAAAGATTTTTTCTTGGGTGAGGAGGTCTTCACATTGCCCAACATGCCATTCCTCCCTTCGCCCGTCCCTCCCCGTGAGCCCCTACCTGAAACACCTTCTCCTGCCTCTCTCGTTAATCTGGTTTGGGCTGACGACCGATATCCGTTTATTCCGTGGATGTTTGACTCACCCTTTTTCGGTCCTCTCATGTGTCGCTTCTCGACATTTGGCTACCCTGCTGGAGGGCAGCCGTGGATGGCACCTCCCGCACGACACTGGCAAACAATGGAAGGTCTTTGAAAAGGCGCTTCGCTTGACAGCGGAGGGTTTACTGTCATATTTCAAGGAGAAACATCCCAGTATCGATTGCATTTGAGTCACCCCTGAAAAGCCCAGTCGTTATGGATTTTTATGGGTTTTTTGACGTGCACCAATCCAAGGATAAGGCCTACGCTGCGGTGAAGGATTCGATCGATGCCTTTGTCGTCTACGTTGCCTATCTATCATTTTTAGTCGGGTTGCTTCAAGCTTTGAACCTCAGTTGGACCTAGTGATCGACACGGGTACAGGAACCCGTGCGGGTATAGGCCACGGGTAAGCGGGGGTACGGGTAAGGGTACGAAAATCTGTACCCTCACCAAACCCGTACCCGTGAGGTGGGTATGAGGGTAACTTCGGCAGTGCGGCATCGGAGTTTCAAATGCATATATGTCTGGCAAAGTCACAAGTGGTTGATCGTGGGATCGGCGACAGCGGCAATCGACTGATTTGTACAACTCCGATCCCAACTTCCTTTCCTCCCACCACCACCCACATCCTCAATCTCAACCTCCGCCCCAGCCAATGATGACGATGACGACCTTCAAACCGCGAGGTGGTATAGTGGGGCGATGCGACGAGGAAGAGGTGCCAGGTACGTGACAGCCCAGCATGCCCTGTCCAGCTATTCCCCACCCCCTCTTTTCGTGCAGGACCTCCTCTGCAGCCTCTGTTCCTCCTTCCGCCATGCCACCACTCCCACCCGACCCGTTGAGAACAAGCCTTACCACCTCCCTCATTTGACTGTGCTCCCCCAGCTGGAGCACAGTGGCGTTGCCATTGCCCCCTGTTGCGCGCTGTTTCTGAGGGTCTGGCCACCCTGCCGCTGCCTGGGTCCTCCGCAATCACCCACCAACTCGCCCCTCTCCTGTCCTGCCAATACCATAATACGAAGCTGACCCCGCCATGGTGGTTGCCCACAAGCCCTTCTCCCTTCCTGACGATACGAGCACCACAATGACGACGCTGCCACGATGATGCAGGACCTGTGGCTCGTCAGAGCAGTGACCAACGTCAGCAGTGATGGCCTGACACAATTTACGGCTGCGAACAACCGCCAACCCATCCTGTCATCCTCGGAGCAGACGTTACGCAAGCAGCGTCATCGTTTGGGGGCGTGCACATCACTTTGTGGCATAGACCCTCGCAGATGGTCACCCTCACGTCAATCGACGTCCTGGGTGCATCGGCGAGGACTGTTTTGCTGAAATCTCGCCCATTTAGTCACTACCCCAACATGGGTAAGGTTGACTGTCGGTTTTTGCATACCCCCTACCCGTACCCGCATAAACCCATACCCGTACCTCACGGGTACGGGTTTTGACGGGTACGGGTACGGGTCAGAAATTTTTACCCGGGGGTTACCCGGGCCATTCACTAGTTGGACCCCTCTCAGTCTCCAAACCTTGTTGAAAGAAGCCCACATAAATGTTCATGCTGCGTGGGCACAAGAGCTCTATGAATCCGGTGTTGGCAACGCCACGGTGGAACGCCGTCGTGTCGGGGCCTTCATCGATATTCCACGATGCAGGTGGCGTAACTTAATCCCCTACATGATCAAGTCGGGTGTTCCTCTTTGGTTTTACTGGGGCACCCCACCCTTTGCCGATGTCTCTGGGTCGTGGGCTTTCTTGTACCGCCCAAATCCAACCGTTCGATGACCAGGGCAGCAACCCCGGTCTCCAGCAGTCATACCACCGGGCTTCCCCCCAGTTGAACAGAACAGTAGGTAGCATCCTGGTGAACTCATAGATGCATTCTTCGCCCGACGCGCGACAGGAAGTAAGGCAAGAGAGGCAACAGAGAATGCCCACGAGAAAAAAACCCGTCTGGATCGCTTGGCGCAGAACGGCAAGAACTGCCCTGGCAAAAGAGGTCCCAGAGTATTCCAATGGAAGGTTGTTAGCGGCTTCCGTATTAGACAAGCAGTTAATCGTAAGGAAGTCGACCTTGTATGGGAGAACTACCCTTCCCGCCAAATCAAATATAATTCGTTCAGCAACGAATTCGATATTTGTTCCGAATTTGATGAAGGGGATGAAGATGTCATTGCCCCTGATGAAGGGGAT
Organism: Flammula alnicola; assembly: GCA_015499995.1. Lineage (NCBI taxonomy): Eukaryota > Fungi > Basidiomycota > Agaricomycetes > Agaricales > Strophariaceae > Flammula > Flammula alnicola. The sequence continues at coordinate 176,822 of JADNRV010000067.1, forward strand.
GAAGGTGACATTGTCTCTGATGCTTCGGATGATGACCTCCCCCCTCTTCCTCCCTATCGTGGATCTTTGACATGGCCGCGCCCTCCTGCTGCCCCATCCAACTCAGAGGTGCCTCGCCCTCCTTGTTCTTCAGGTCCTCATCATGTCCCATCAGCTCCCCAATCGCCGAACCCCTCACTTGCTCACCAGCCTGCGTCTCTGTCTGTCCAAACCACTTTGCCAGATCCTCAGGCTCGTCCTTTGCCAACGCTCCCTTGCCAGCCAGCTCCATCTCCTCCGCAACCCCCCAGCCCCTCACTTGGTCATCAGGCTGCGTCTCCGTCTGTCAGAATCACTTTGCCCAGTCCTCCGGCCCCTCCTTTGCCAACTCTATCTTCATCCCTCTCCTGACCTTCTCTGGCTCCTTGCCAACAGACTCTAGAGGTTCGGTCTCCCCCATCACCTCTTTCTCCAAATGTGGGCGGCCCGCCCCCTCAGTGCTCCTCTGCGGAGATAGATGTGGCCTGGATGATGAGATGGACGATGATGACCTCTTCAATGCCTCCAAACAGGACGTTCTCTCTCGCAATCTGATTACAGCAGTTGAAGAGCCTCCACCCCAGGACCAGTTTATTGAGGACCTCGTTTACTATCGATACGGCTTCTCTATGAATGAAGCCTCGTACCAGGCAGCAGAGCTACCCAAACGGACAATCAAGAACTGGGTCATGGCATGCCGCACTGTGGGTGGGCAACACCTTGACTTCTCGTCGCAAGGTAATCGCCAGCCAATCATAGACTTCCTCAACATTTTGGCCACCTCAACCCGTCCTTTTCATCAAGTTCCTGCCAAATACTGGGACCTCAGTCCATCAAATCATGCTCCACTTGGCGGTCATGAATGCCGCCATCTTCGTATTGAGGTGAAAAATTTTGGCCAAGAGAGTCTCTGCCTCCTCCATCCTCGAGACCTCAAATCCAGTGACTGCCCGACGTGGATACTTGCTGTTTCACCAATGATTGCCCTTGAATGTATCCGCCGGCAGTTGGGCCCTGATGCCTATAAATTGGCAGAGTACTTCGTTGCCAATGGGATGGAATTCCGCACCCTTCAGCGATTGGCGTCCCAGCCCCCACAATTACAGCCAGGCTCTTCCTCGTTAGCTCCTGCATTGAGAAGACGCCCTCGGGGATACAATTTTGACACGGCAGACTTTGCCAAGTATCAGACTATGAGGGATTCATATCTGGAATCTTGTGATAGTGCTCGTCGTGCTCTATCTGTTGGGGGTGTCATTGCTCGTTTGGCCCGAGAGGTCTTGCCCGTTTCTGCCATTTTGGCTGGTCCTTCTCAAGATGCACTCAAAGGGAACCAGGATGTCTTGATATGTGACGGGGAGGTCTTTGTGGATGATGGGCTGTCTACAGCGACGAAGAAGATGCTCTGTGGCACCTACGAAGAAGATAATGGGACGGCTGGTAAGTCAATTCTATTTAATTCTTTTTAGTGATTATTAATCACCTTTTTCCAGGTGAAAAAGGGATGTATGCTTGGTTCCCGCTTGAGAACTCTTGGAATAGTTCAGGTCTGCAGGTCGGTCACTGGATGAACGAATGTGAGGATTGGTACAAGGAACACTTTCAGAAAATTCTTGATGGCAAAATCTCCCCTCTTCCAAGCTCGAAATGGCGAACAGCCATGAGGTTGACTCAATTGGCTCCCAGGCTTCTCTACCTTATGAATAATGCCGCTCTGGATTTTCTGCAGTATTCACCATCTGCATGCCTTCATGACTGACTGCTGCCTGCCCTCTTGTTTTTGCAATCCTTATGCCCAATATTCTTTTACTCTTATTATATCATTCCAATCGGTCTTCCTTGCTCTTGCTCCAAATTGTATCAGTTTACTACTAGGTAGACTTAGATATTTTCTAAGGCTTTTGATCAAATCACATCTCTGGCAGTTTATGTGTTTACCTATATCATCTTATAATAAGCCTATTTATACAAAATGATACAGCCATTTCTGGAGGAAAGGTGGACAGCTAGGGCAGCCAGTTCCGATAGGATCACCAAGACCGAGCACGAGACGAGGTGAAAGGTATTGACCTGGCTGAAGAGCACATTATGTAGATGACGGTATTTTTTCACAATAAATGCACAGTTCCGGATATTGCAATGCTTTGCGCCTGGTTGTTGGACACCTTCCAAATCACGAGTCCCGATTCTGACTGTTTCTGACTGTTTGCAGCCTGATGTTCTTGTTACAATGGACCATGTTCAATTGTATTGGTGAATAAGATTGCGAGCCAATATAATTGTAAATAAACTGCGTAAAGCCTACTGCCCCATACTGTGGAACTCGAGCAAATCAAATGGAGCTTTGGCCCTGATCATGAGTGCCTTCTTCTCTCTTTCATTGAAACGTTTGTACCATTCCTCATCGTAAAAGTTGATCGGCAGTCCTGGGGGTGCTCCTCGTTAGGTCAGTTGCATTCAACCTTCTCTTTCGCGTCCCTGGTGCATTCCCAGTGATGTTCCCGTAGCAATTCTTGAAATTGTGACCCCGGTCAATGGTAATTATCCTGGAAACCAAACCCAGCTTTCTCCAGCTCATCTTTTTAGCAAAATATACTTTCTGTCACGGTCCGTCTTCGTCCTCGCTTTCGTCCTCGCTCATCCCAGCGGCTCCCAAAGTCTCCATTACATCGTCCAAATGTGCCCAAATAAACTGACCATCGCCCTTCTAGGACATAGCATTCTGGACGGTTACGCGGCTTCGAATTGCAAACCTCTATATTGAACGAGAATTTGGTCAGACTTTAATCGAAAAGTTCGCTAGTATCACCTACTTCGTTTCTTCGTGAATTTCGCCGCTGGTTTGTAAGCACCCTCCTATGCTTCATGAATAGGTGCTTGCTCATTTGAACCTGCGTTTCTCCACTTGTTCGAGTCGCTTGCTTCACGTACTTTTTCAGTCTTCCAAGCCTGTCCATGAACATCTTTTCCGCATCTTCCTGCTGCTCTTCATCTCTGACGACGTAATTGGTCGCATATTTCTCGATAAAGAGCTTGAACAGAGCATAATTCCAAGGACCTTTGATATTGGCCCAGTCCGGAGCGTAGGGTGGGGTGGGTCCAGGTCCAGTCTCGTTCTCGTAGGTCTCGATAGTACGGTCGTCAGCCTTGTTCAAATTGATTATATCTGCATCCCGAGCATGTCGTTCATCGTCGTCCGAACTGCTCTCTGGAAGCGAAACATCCATTAAAAAGCACGGAAATTAAACGAGAGAATCTCACCAATTGAGCATTCCGTTGAGGAGTTGTATGCCTTTCGGGTGGTAGTTTATAGAGCCAATTTCGACCACCACCATACTTCTTCTGGCGAGAGGCCTTATCACCGCAAAAAGGAAGGCAAGATATTTGTTCAGTCAAGTTTGACGGATCGGCGCTATCGAGACCAGGCCATCTGTGGAGATGCAATTGCTCCAGCTCCCAATATTTATCAACGAGCTCATTGACCTTCTGTTCGTTAGATTTTTTGCAGTTGTAGTGCCCTTTCATTTCGGGAAAAAGGAGTGCCACAGGTGATACTTCGGAAGATCAATATGCTACATAGGCCCTCCAACATCAGTACTACATCTCTAGAAAATGGTCCAGCGGCCTGGGGAGGTGCGTTCTGGAAGGGGAAAGCTCGCGGAAGGGCAAATAGTAATCGGGGTCGGCGACAAGTTTCTGATACAATTTGACATTATTGATCTTCTCGTTCATGACGATAACCTTGTAACAGTCCGTGAAGAATTGTTTGAATAATTCAAGATGGTCTTGATGTATCTCTCTGACTTGCAGAGGTTCAGTGTCGATAGGCAATCCATGACCGGAGGCCTGTGCAGGAACAATTTTTGAGCATATGTCTCCTGCCAAAAAGCTGCGAACCAGCGAAGCAATACGACCCATATTCTTGCGCATAGAAGACCGATTGTCGAATAGCGGATGGTCGGAAGGTGGCAAAGCAGCACAAGCATCGAAAGTAATAGGACCGGTGCCACGGAAAGTGCTCCCCGAAACGTGCATATAAATATCCCACATCGCATTTAGCATGAGAGCATCATGGTCGCGCGTCGATAGGTGGATGAAGTAGGCTTTCCACAGCAAACGATCATCCGTAACACAATCCTCGCTCGGGAGGTCGATGTCAAACGCACTGGCAAGGAAGATTGCTTGAGGATCCCGTGCCTTCATGCCTTTGTCCATAGAGTGAACCAACGAAGAAAGCCACGTCGCTGAACCATCGTAACCACCCAGAATTTGACGAACTGTGTTTGGAACATATACGTTCAACTATGTCCAGAACGTGTAAAATGTAAACATTATTTCCTGCCGGAGGAGGAGGAAGTTTGCACGTTCATTTGACTGGTAATAACCTAGTCCTAGCCAACCCGATCGAATTATAGGAATAGATGTATTGGCAAGTGGCTTAGATACGATGGCCTCGTAGTAGCTGTTTAGCATGGATGTGTAAGGGTGTGCTTCAGTTCCATATCCACTAGCGGCCAGTCCTATGATGCTGTTGTAAACATCACTCAATTCACAGGATACAACGCTACAGGTTATAGATTTGAAGTGCGTCGGCAATTCTGATTGAAGGATTTACTAAACGATGTACAGCAGATAGTGTTTTTTTTACCCACCAGCATGAAATTCGTGCCCCTCGATAACGTCGCCACCTTGGTCACTATCGATGTCCTCGTCGATGACCCAAGGACGATCCGAAGAACATCCGATTGTATCAAGTTTATCCAAATCACGGCGAGATTTCTTGGTTCTCGAACGCGTAGCACGATGAGAAACGGCTAATGAAGTTCCTTCTCGTTGACCGCTACGCGGCTCAAAAGACGAAACCAGTTTCAGATATCCATCACCGTCCCATTCAACGTGTGTCATGTCTTCACCTATATACTAATCAGTACGCGCACATATGACCAAGTGTTATTAAGGCTATCACCTTCAGATTCGAAATCAAAATCCACCTCTGCACTTGTGAGAGATACCTTGCGCCTTTTAGTACCCGGTAACGCTGCTGCAGCATTTCATATGTACTTAACCATGTTATAATTTGAAAAAAATGGCAATAAGACCGACCTAACGCGGTGGAAGGCCTCTTTATAGATTGAGCGTTACCAGATGTTGACGCGGATACGGGAACGGGAACAGCTGATCCGGCAGGGATTGGTGCCAAGACAGATGCACCGACCGTGCCAGAAGAATGGTCGATGGCTAACGACGCAGAGGCAGAGCTAGTCACGCTAAGGGAAGAGGATCCTCCAGGAGCATTACGCAAGACGCGATATGTATTGTTCGCGCTGGTCACATTGGAAGCACTCTGCTCGGTGGTGTTGATTCCGACGGCCTCGCCTCGACCCAAAGCAGCGCTCTGTCTAGTGACCGGGCCTCCGGAGGTGCTGGGCGTGTCATCAGGTGGAGATGTAGTCGCTGAAGCAGCGGCAGCTTTGGAAGAACCGGCAGACGAAGATTTCGCTAGCTCGAAGTGAATACAAACTGTGTTTGAAAAATATGAAGCAGACTTACCAATGTTTTTGGACTTGCTTTTCTTCTTCCTGGCTTTCTTGGGAGGCTTCGGAGGCTGTGTTGGACGTCCATGTTTCTCGTATCCAGTGTAATTAATATTGTCGATTTTTGATAAGTCGACCTTGCCCTTGACGACAGCAAACGGGATGTGGCTTGCGTAGTGCTCGTAGTATGTTCTCCATGCCTCGTAATGCTCAGTCAATATGTCATGCTGGCTGTTGAACCATTTTTTCACGCTCGACCAAATCGGCTGCTGCTTGAGCATTGAGAGATCGCCAGCCAGGACCCAAAACCCATGGACCCACGCGCCTTCGAGTGCCATCCCCAGTTACAAAAGAAAACGAGTGGAGAAAGGCGTCGCTGTCAACTCTAGCTTCAATCTCGGAATCCAGTTGTCCAAGTACATACACGGCGATGTTGAGAAATGCGCGACAAAGGGACGTCCTGATAGCCGATCGAGGCATCAAGGAAGGACCATCTTCGGTAACTGTAGAATGTCCCGCATGCCAACGACGAGGGGCAAGTCTAAACGATATTGAAAATATTATTACGAGCAATGTTGTTACTAACAATCGGACCTACTCAGGCGCAATAGACTCGGGAGGTGCGTAGAAACTCTCGCGGTTTCCCAATGCACACAAAGGTGCCTTATGAACTCGCGTGGTCATACCGGTAGGCGGATAGGCAACCAGAGTTACCCGGGCTGCCCGCTGCATTTCCTCGTCAGAGACATCAGCAGATGCAATGAGAGGCGTTCCGGAATGTTCTCTGTTTGCTTGAAAACAGACAGACGTAAAAGGTTCTGCCATCACGAAAACCCCGGCATACATGAGGCAGAATAAACCTGGGTTGAACGATGGTGGAAGATCTGACAAGCAGACCATGTGTGTAAAGTAGGCCGGGTTGTCTCCCTCGTCAATATGCTTCTCTCCAGCCTCGCCCATAGAATCAGCAAGCGTAGTCGCTATTAAGACCATAAATATACATATGAATCAAATCAACAAGAATGAGTACTTACACGAAGTTGGCAATTGAGCCGTCGCAATGTTGAGCTGAGCAGCGCCAAATATGTTGTTGTTTTCGATGCCTACAGCAGGAAGATTAAGGAGTTCCCCATTGGACCTCATTGGGTCCCGTCGCGATAGCTTGCATGGCCATTTCAGAGGAAACCTAACCAATCCTGTCAGCTACTAGATCTCCGAATAAATGGTATACGCACCCGAAGAAGGTCTTCGCGCATAGAGAGCAACTCCGGGGTGTTATCCTTGAGTTTTCCATCGCGGCACGGTGCGGTTATCCTGGTCCACTTCTCGTGAGACAAACCATAGGAATAACAGCGACCGTTGCGGACACGGGAAGGCGGAGGAGAGGTTCGCTCAAAGGCGGTACCACCACTAATGATGCCGTGGGCGTCCACATATGTATAATAAAAGTAGCATGAAAAAAAAATCGACATACTGTATCACCCACTGTGCTCGCACTCTACAACATCTTTATTTTCACCCATAAAGTCTTCGCAAGTCGAGCCCAGTTTGAAATGCTCGTAAAAGGATATTTGGCAGTCTGATACAACTCGTCCTCGAGGAGATCTTCCAAATTGTAGAGTCACGCCGCCTCGGTATAGGCACACGCTAAGTCAGTCTTGGGGTAGCACGTGGTCTTGCGAGCCATCTGGCAGGTATCGTGAAACTAGGCCTGCAAGCCAATCTTTGAAGTCGAAGCTGACGAATGGTTTGATGGGGGTACGGATTTCGACGTCATGGACAAAGCGAGGTCTAGTAAGACCCGTTCCACAAGACGGGCTATTTGCAAACCGCTTATGGGTGCAGTGCCTTGGATACTCTGCGATAGGGCAGCCATCCTTGTATATCGGTTTGTATGTCTGGTGGCAGTTGGGATTCGGGCAAGCGGCGTAAATCGTGCTCTTTGCGTCAAGTCGAAATTGTCTGGTGGCTGCTTCAGGATCAACTGGAAGGTCGCTGAGGAGCTTCGCAGTTTGAGGAGAAATGTGATCCTGCGATCCAAGAAGAGCGAGTCGTACGACATAGCCCATCATTTCCAGAACAAAGTGGCATCCAGAACGGGCAACCTTTGAGATAATCTGCAATGCCACCATAGTAAACACTATAGCTTGTATGGCAGGGTTCACCCCGTTGAGAATGGGGTGATAATGGTGTTCTGAAAGAAGTCTGTAAGCATCCGGAAAGACAAGACAGTGCTGGAGTAGACCACTAACCAGACTTATACTCTGATGGACCGCCGTGTTCTCCCGGCGGGGCCAAAGGCTGCTGACCAGCCTGGATCGAAGCCTTTGTCCTTGTTTTCTTTGCAGTCTTGAGAGCTTGCAGGAGATTGTCAAGGTGCTCGACCAGTGATTGTTTCGTGGCAACCACCTCGTTAAAGCCCGATTTGAGGCGGAGTAGGTCCGAATGAAGATCTTGGACGAGTTGTAGATCGCGTTCCAAAGGAAACGGCTCGCCCACGTGACAGGGAGATCCAATAATTGCTAACCGAGAGAAGGTGTTGGAGCTCAGTTCATTTAACCTCTTTTCAATTGTCTTCAACCGATCAAGAAACTCTGTGATGCGTTCCCTCTTGCTAGGCGGCGAGCGAGGCAGATTTGATGAGCGATGCTCGGCAATGTGAGCCTCCATCGTGTCAACATCCGCCTGAGCGGGTGATGCCAATGACCAAAGCCGACTTCCCGATTTCGTTGCGGGTCCGGAAGTCTTGTCCGCCAGAGACATGGATGCAACGAAAGACGCGATAGCCTGGTCAGCCTTCTGCAGCTCCTCGTCATGGGCCCTATTGACCAAGAGCCGATAATCCGCCAGTCGATGTTTTTCGATAGTTCGTTTGTCGTGCTCGGTTCCGTGAGGTTGTTTTCCACAACCATGGCTGATACAGTCGCAGAAGAACGGCATACGGCAGAAATGAACAATTAATAAAGCTCTGAAGTCAGGAGGGTTATGTACTGAGATAAATCCCTCATTCCTCCAGTGGACAACAAGGTAACCAGGGCGATGTTGGATATGCAGGGAGATAAATGAAAAATACAAAGGGTACAGGGAAGTGAGGTTGGTGCATGCGATTATGCAGGCAACGGCGAGACAACAATGAATTGTCTTGGCGAAATTTAAGGCTAACCAACAGAGTCACCCAAGCGGTCGAGCTGGAGGAGAAAATCGTTAATGCTGGCATAATGCGAATCAGTCTAAATGCCTTACCTTTTCGTCACAGCGTCACCGACGCTCACGGAGGCTTGCAACAGTCTCATGGCTACTGATAGGAGCCACGGCAGTAATGGCCATCGTGAAACACGGCTGAAAATGATGGGTGATATTGCGCAGGTCGACGTGTCAATGTTGTTGGAAGATGGATGTTGTTTTCAACAGCGACTCCACCCAGGGCTGATAAAGGAATGTACAAAGCAGCAAGCAACCAGCAAGGAGAGCACAGGCTCATCGAATCAATCAGATGAGTGTTATGCCGTTGCCCGTCATTATTTGGTTTTTCAGATAACGTTCGGTAGGCTAAAGCACGTAGAATTCTGCAGATGGGGTTCGGACCTTGACGATAAATTTGGCCAGTTTCACAACGGATTGACCATGCACAGTCTCGTTGAATCAACCCTGACGAGCCTGGCAGGGGCAGGGATTGACAGAATGAAGGGCGATGGGATTGATCCCATGAGGGGCGGACGATAGGTGAGCGGCGTACACGGATAGCGCCGACTCCAGCGACCCGTATGTGGAGGGAGAAACCGTAGGAACAAATCACAATCTTCAAGGTTGGAGCGACACTGTCACCGAGGCCTTGGGACACCGTAAGTGGTGTCAGATGTGGGATGCTGAGGCGACGTGGTTCTCGTTGTCAGCAAGCTTGAGGTTGAGGTTCACCTCGAAAACCACTGCAAAGGAGGTCCTTGGATATAGTTGTCCACATAACGAGCTCATCGAATCAATCCAGATGAGTGAACGTCGTGGTGCAGGTTGCATAGTAGTTTGCAGGCGATGAGTTCTTGAGCTAGATGGGAGTTGCGCTGAATAACGGGGTTACACGATTGGTAGTATAGGTGGATAAACGACAACCTCTCCTAACCGAATCGGACTCAAGACGCTGCAAAGGGCTATCCCATCACAAACGCCAGTGACCCTGCTAGAAGATGGTATCGAGGGTTTTCCCTCATGCAAGGATCTGTCACAGGGGGCGATCGTGGTTGAGAAAAAAAGCGACCTGCTGTTTGGCTCAACCATCTTGCACAAACAACAACTACGCCTCTGAATCCTTAAGGTTCGTGCCAAGCCCCTTGTCGGCAATGCTTCGGCAGGCGTTTGTTTGTTTGTATATATACTAGCCGCTTGGCCCGGCTTCGGCGCGCCTGGACGCTGCGTTTGCCCGACGCCAGTGGGCCCAGCTGCAGCCAATGAGAAAGCCCACATATCCCCCGTGGGAACTGCCAAGACACCACTTTCAATTGTTATAATAGATAGATTGCGGAACGCAATCCTGACAAGGGGCTTGCTTCAGAGTGACGAAATTTGGGGGCTTTGTTTTCGTCGACGCTTGAACCAGTTTGTAATCCTACCATTTAACATTGGCTGAGAGATCTTTTCTCAGACATCCAATACACCTATTGATAACAAGGAATTATCTTAGCGCTTGTTCATTATAATTATATGGCTCAGGCAATGTAGAGTAATTTATGTTGGAATATTGGGAGGTTGCGCGAGCGTGCGCGATGCACCAGTCAACGTGCGTCGGGATTCAATCCCGTGATTTTCATTGCTAGACTACATAAGCCGGTCAATGTGTACTTTAGTCTCCATCCGTTTGCCTCCTACGCTCACAGAGGCCAACCGGAATTCAATCTTTCTATGCTTTCCTCAGTCCGATCTTGAGATGATCGCGCACTTTCAGATTTGATTTCAACAATTTAGGGTCCTTGGAAGGAGGCTTCCCTTCTAAGCATGCAGCCATCCTTGTGCCATAAAACATTTGCATCACATAGTTTTAGCATATATATCTCTGATTATGCAAAAAGATTGGAGCTTAGAACTACTTCAACGCCTAAAATCCTCCTCACAATACGAGAATCCATGATGCGCACTCGATCACGTGATGACCGCGACAGAAATTTGTGCTCGCCCATGATATGCACGCTCACCTACTTCCCAATAACGCTCGGTCTCAAGGTTTCAGCCAAGGATTGTATATATGTTCTATATCTCATATCAAATTTTCTTTTAATGAAAAACGCCCAGTAATAACCTTGTATTCATCACATATTGTCAACCAAGGATTTCACAAAATGATTCTTGTATATGGACTGGAAATCTTTCGAGACAATTATTTTTATTAAAAATTACATAGAATGGTAGCTATGCATCCTGGCTTTATGATACAGTTCACTTGAAGAAGAAAGGCTGAGACCTCGTTGAGTTATATACCATTCAGAAAGCCCATCAAATCCGTCACTCTGAAGCGAGCCCCTTCAACGAAGGTGTCCGGGAACCGGACCGGAGCAGGGGCTTGCTCCGAACCCATGAATCCTTTCTCCTCCAAGCCCCACCCACCCGTTATACCCACCCCGTAAGTCCCCTTTTCTCGCGTCATCTGGCGTCGACGAAGGTTTTTCTTGTTGATTTTTCATTACTTACCATTTTTATTTTTTACAGCCGCCCACCGCTGTCGCCCACCGACAAACGATCTCTCTAGTACTGATACATTGGGATCATTTTCCGGGTCTTGGACCGTTCCACCACCACCAAAGTTGCAGAAGGTTCCAGATTTCGAGAGTCCGCCCCTCCCATTCGTGGGCTTCAACCATAGCCTCGACATGCATGCTGCGCCTCTGTAACCACCCTCATTGTTTTGCGAGCCATGCTCCATGTCCAGACACCAAAAAACATATCCGTCAGGACATTGGCGCTACCTCAAAAGTGCGACACACCCCACCGTACACCTAGTTTTCGCAATACCACCGGCATGCTGCATCTCTATTCATCTTCCACACCCTTCTGCTCGTTCTAGATATCAAAAGAGTGACCAGCTTGCTGATACTGTGTTGGAAAATGCGGCTTGTCTTCGTGAAGCTTGCAATCTCTTCTAAAGCCACCTTCATGTTGTCCTACGAGCACCCGTTTGTGCCCTAGAGGTCGAAATATGGCCCGGCCACTTTCTGCTACTTCTAAAATTGACCAACAGCAGTTTCAGAAGGCGAACGACACCCCGATACAATCACAAACCCCTTCCACTTGGCCATGCAGAATCCGAACACTGGGCATCCCTGCGCTGTTTTTCAAGTCATGCTGTGTATCCATAAGTGGTTTACTTAGATGGAAATGAGGAGAGATATTAAGCCGCTAGGGGCAAAGATTGCCAATATTGAGATCGCTCCGTCTATCACCTGCAGATCTGCCCAGTGCCCCCTGCCTTAGACCCCACCCGGGCCATCATGCGCCTTGGCCCTGCTGTCCCAGCTGCTTTGCCATTGCTGCCAACCCCCTTTGCCTGTCCCATAAATAATGACAATCAATCTCTTTACCCCCATTACATCAAATGCAAGCATCGACCTCCTAGTCCTGTCCGTGGTCAGCGTGGTTCGTCTAGCCCTATGCGCAGTTTGTTCCACCAGCATGGGCGGCTGCTCTCAGTCCTCCGGCGAGAACTACAGGGATGTAGCATATACACCAGTCTCCAAGGGCGTTCCTCCTCGGGTCCAGGAGCCAAGTCCTCTTCAGCCTCAGCCCAAACATGATCAAGTCTGTCATTGCCCTCTCGGGCTACCCCGGATTTTATCGGTATTTGTTTTATCAAGATCGAGTATGCCAACAAGTTTGTCGATCTCGCGAGCTATGGCATGGTTGAGGCAGAGGAGAAGCAGGAACTTCAGTGGCATCAACCTCCTCGTTATGAATATATACCTAAACATTGCTGTATTTAGACACGGAAATACATCTCTTTCTTCTGTTTTCATATCATCTGAGAAAAAGGATGAGGATATTCTACGACGAGTCACTTAAGGAGAGTTTCGTGTCAAATTTGCGTGTCCCGAAATGTTGGAAACTCCTGCCTTTGCGAGAGTCCTATTCTCGGATACTTATAGATCCAGGCTGTCTGCGGTTTACCTTGACGAAGCTCATTGCATTCATGAACAAAACTCTTGGCGACCTGCCTTCTCGACTACATAAAATCCGTCAAATTATTGGAGAAGATATACCTCTTGTACCTATTTCTGCAACTCTGTCTGAGCGATATCGACACTCTCTAATTCTCTACGCCGGCCTCAAAACCAGTTACAACTTACCAACTGATTAATCTTGGGAACTTCCGGCCAGAACTGTCTGTTACGTTCTCCTCGCCCTCGTCCTCTTTCTCGATGATTCCCTTTAAGAGACGCTGGAATTGCGGGGTTATTAGAGCGTAGCGCGAATTGAGGTCGTCGAGCTTGAATTCTTCGAGAAGTGAAGCCGAAATCTGACTTGCTGGGATGCGAAGAAAATCTGCATCTTTCTTCTGAGGTCCTCGCGAAGCTCGATCTGTCAAAAAGCTGAACTTCCGACGGCAAGCCTTGACAGCCCTCTCCATCACCCATTCCAACATCTCTTCACTTGGTATCTTCTTTGCCCATTCATCCAGTACCCCACAGGCACATCCACTAGTTAGAAATATATTTGCTGATTTATGAAGGTCACCATCTGAAGTGAATAATGTTTCCAGGAACTGTCGAAGTGAAAGGTGATTGCATTTGTTGGCCATGTAACGACGAATACCCTTCACTTTCTGAGTATCGGACCTGCGTTGCTCTCTCTGATATGGAGGTGGAGTCGGAGAACGGTTTTCTTGATTCATTGAACTATGTACAGGGTAGAGGTAAGGAAACGATTGATTGAGAACGAGAACAAGTGGAAATGCGAGGCGACGCAGAGACGTGTTGACAGCTGACATAATCCAGGAATTTGCATAAGGCAAGGTCCCGGTTCTTTGGTTGGAAGTGTCGCAGACTCTCTTAACGGGCCTGCCAAATTGGGACAGTTAAGATAGCTGGTCCGAGACTATCCCAGACTCTTTTAACAGGCCCGCCAAATTGGGACAGTTAAGAAAGCTATCCGAGACTACGGGTGAGTAAAAGTGCTTGCGGAGAAAATAGAAATTGCTCACGGGTACAAGTACGAATTATTCAAACAGTAGGATAAGACAGGTCGAGGGTTCGATCTACGACTGAGCAGTCTAAAGGGTTATGTTTTCTTGGGAGGGAAAAAACCATCCCAAGGGCCTGGGATATTTTTTACTGGCGGGGCATTCTGCTTGGGGACAGGTTCACCTGTGGCAGTGGCTATTGTGCCGACAAGTGCCTTCAAGGCGATGGCCTCCGTAGGACGCGTACGAACTTGTTCTCGACATGTCGGACAGGTATAGACAGGATGCGGTGGCATCTGGTCTGTGATCATCGCTTGCACATACGGAAGAGTAGCGAGATTTGGGTTCCGCGTGACTGAACGCAGGAGCTCCATGAACGCGTGGTTTATGTTCGGATTGTCTGGATGGATAGCCAGAAATTGTGCTTGTGTTGTGCTGAACCAGTTTTGCAGGCATGGCTTGCAGAACGAGTGGCCGCAATCCGGCAGGCTGAAAGGGAAAGGGGGCATGCCTAAACTGAGCCACTCAACAGTGAAGAACAAACCACAACGCACATGTAGGGCGTCCACATTCGACACCCGCAGATCTCACAATCCAAGTGGTCCGAGAGCTTTGCTGCGTCCTGAAAGGTCCGGAGAAGTTTAGACACGGAGGACAAATGTGGTGCAAGAATAGAAATGCACCACGATGACCTTTCCATCAACCAGCTTTCGAAGGACCTGGAGTTGTTGATTCTCTTCACGTACTGTCTTAAGCTCTCTCGAGGCTCGTTCGAAATCCTTTTTATGTTTTAGGTTTTCCCGCAATATAAAATGGATGATAAGAACAATTGTACTGAATAACGGAAAGGTCGGTAGAAAAAGTACGTCAACTCAGCTTACCTCTCTTAGCTTGCTAATCTGCCTCCTGTAATCTGCAATAACAGATGTCTGTATCAGGTGTGGAGACTCGTCGTCCGAGGATATTTCAATGATGTCGGCGGCTGGAGGCACGAAAGTTGGTTTCTTGGTGCGCGTCCGTGGTTGAACTTTGTCTTGTCGCTTTTCCGTTGGCTGGATCTTCGAGGTCTCGCCATCGGAAGATGGGAGTGAGATGGAGTGGGTGACATGGCCAACCCGATGGCAGCTTTGTGGTAGGCTTGGTGTAGGAAAGGGTTGAGGACGAGGAGGGATGCTTGAGGAACGAGTGGCAGGCATTTCGTTCGAGGGAATGGGAAGGATATCGGAATTATATAGTCTGGAATGGGCCGAGTGCTTACAACAGCAACGAGAGACAAACAATGGGGTGGCCCATGATTTTGTGGGTCGCTTTTGCAACGATTTCAGAGAATTACTACACCGCCAACTGGCCAAAATGCCGGTGACAGATGTGACGAATTCCTGATTCCATCAAAATCGGAATCCTGGTCACGACATGTCCGCCAGCTGTTTATGCATTTATGACCTGAGGAAATTCAAGCTGTCACCCAGGTTTCGCAAAACCTGTAACGCACATCACTTGCACATATCTCCGACAGCTGTGTCGCCCAAATTTCCTGAGCTGAATGAGAGGGTCGATTTGGAAAAATTAAAGATGTAAAGACATATAGAATACATAAAATACATATTTAAAGGACATTGCAACCACAGAGCCCTTCGACTCGAACTTCGACAACCTTCAGGCAAGGTCCGTGCGCCGACAGAATATCTTTCTTTCTAAGTCGTTCAATCTCCGAATGAGCTCCGCGCCGTGAAATATCAACCACAACCAAACAACCGTCAGCTTGCATTCCTTCCCCTCATCGCCATCTTCCCTCCTCTGCGTCTTCCTCCATCCCTCCCCTTTTCTCTATCTCATGTTAATTTCTAGGTGAATGTAGACAGTGTCTCTCACCTTGAGCGCTGTAGCTCTGATTCCCGGGCTGTAATGTCTGCCGTGTCAATTTGTCAATGTGCTCAGCCTTTGAACCTACTGTTGGAGCAGACCTTCTCTCGCGACCTTAGTTCCACCGTCTGGCATATCTGGTGCTCTGTCTGGCTCCAGGCTCCTTGGTCTCGTTTATGGCCTCTCTTCTTGCCTTCCTTCTGGTGCATGCCTCATCTTGGTTGCCGGTTGCAGCGCTACTCACATTTTCCTTCGTTCCACAGGTTCTGAGTTTTGGGCGTGACGATGTGGTCAAGCGATGGGACAGGATGGATTTCGATATGGATATTCAGTTCATAGGTAGTTGCTGCTGTTTCAACCAACATTCCCTATTCTATCCACCATGTACTACTATATAGCTGAAATTTCATACTTTTTCGCTCATTGTATCTCCTGTAATATCAAGGAAAGCAAATTGAATTGAATTGAGCAGAAAAGGCGAAAATGAAGCTCAGAAAATATATATTATATATTATGAAATCCCCGCTGGTGTCCACAGCTTATGACGAGCTCACGAAAAAAGCTGTGGACAGCTTTACCTGGTGACATGCTGCCATTAGAGCGATTCCAACGTAGCAGCGAGCTTCTGGCGTCATGACGGCAGGTGAGAAAATCTCCCCATCACATCCCGGTCACCACCTGTCACAAACATGTCGGCCATTTGCCGGTGTACATAGTCTCTCGTACATCGACATTACGTATCCGCCACCTGGAGGGCATCCCATCCACTGGAACGAAAAGTGCCGGACTGTCCGCCGAACCGTCCGCGGACCGTCCGGCGGACGGTTGCCTATTTTAGGCGGCAAGACGTGACAAAGGTCTGTCACCCCAACCACATGCCGCCCGCCGCGCCACGCGCCCCAAACATCCATGACGAGAACAATAAGACGCAAAGTCTGATGGCGTCGACGCTATATATCCATACGTAGTATTTCCATTAAAAATCCATTCTTTTCCTCCAGACTATGTCTGCCAAAGTCAGCCTGGGTGAAATTGTTTATATTTTTTGCTACTTTACAGGCATATATATAGAAGAGAAAAGGCTGACACTTTGTCATCCAAACGGGGAGGAAAAGCGCGAGGGAAAAGCGTGAGGGCGGTACTCTGTAGTGTATATGGCAAGAAGTGTCGTTGCACGCTTTGACAACGATTTGACAATGATGCTTGGCTTTGACCAGGATGGAATATGCCACATTTATTATCATGGGTGTTGCATGCATTGTATGTAACAGAGGAAAAACAGTGATGACGGGAGGTGAAAGGGTGGGCGATGGTGACGGGCGTCGGGTGGTGGTGACGGGAGAGGCGCTGGGGCGTCGGTCTGTCACAGATGGTCACACGGAGCTAAAAAAAACCTACCCAGTATAAAACGTCCGCCGAACTGTCCGCCGAACTGTTCAGCACTCTTGATTCTCATGGATGTGACTTCCTGGCCACCTGCGGGGGCAAGCTCGCTTCGCCATCCTAGGCCCTAGGGTGAGTTCCCGCCGGCCCGGGTCGTCGGGTGAAGCCGGACCTTGCAGCAACGATCTTGTAGGAGGCTCAAGCCAGTAGAGATGTCCAAAATCCCGAGTTTTTTTTGCATAATGATACATGCCATTGCAGTCTACAGCCGATATCAGAATCTCAAGCAAAAATACCCAGTATTGACTGTGGTATTCACGATTTAACATGGTTCCCGCCAAACGGAAACCTCTGGAAACCTCTGGAAACGTGTCAACAATTTGTATTTGTTTACATCCCGGCTCAGCCCTTAGAGAACGATTGCGAGCGCAGCTCGCAATTATTATTATGTGACGTACCTACAGGTCCTACAGAGTTTTTGACTTTTAGCCCCATGCACGTGATGTTGAAACCATTATGTAATGCTTGAAATTGAACGCTCCCAACTCAGTTCACATCCGCATGATTGGTGCCGGTGATTGGTGGCACCGCTCATCTTTCCTCTTAAGTACCACCACCATCATCTTCCTCGTCGTTGTGTTTGCATGCCACCCAAGCCCACCACGCTGTTCAAGCTCCCCTCACTGCAATATATGTATTCTCCTGACCTGTTTACCCGTCTCACCCTCGCCACAGTCCATAGGCCCCCATTACTCCATCACTGGCCATCAATGTATGTCTTCTTCGTGAGGCGTTATAACCTCAAAGGATGTCCATACGTCTCCTCAGTAGATATATATGATTTAAGGTCTAGTGGGGGTAGTCATCACCATTTTAACCAAGTGCCACCTATCATGGAGTTAGTTATATGATTAGTAGTGGTTTTGGCCTCCTTTCTTTGCATTAGACTATGTTTTCAATGTAGACAATGATAATATTTTTAATTTCACCTATTTTACAGCATGAAGAATAATAAATGCATAAAAATTTGTCTCAGAGATGCTCTAGATAAACGGAGAGACTTTGAATTTACAAGTCTTGTGTGTTTTCAACCATGCCACACACCGTAAACAAACCAGTTCATGCATTTGACCAGCTCGAGAGCGTTACATAATGGAAAGAATCACGTGCTTGGGGCTAAAAGTCGCCAACTGTCCTACAGGCTAGCGAGAGTGACACGTTGGTGACACGCTGTTATAAGTCCGAGTTTGTTTTCAAAGTTCCCAACCAAACAAATACTCACTCAACTACTCGCTAACTCACGGTCGCTGTGACTGACAACCTCATCCGATTCACACTACTTAGCAGGATTACTGGCGTTTGCAAGGGGATAGCCCTTTGCAGCGCCTTGAGTCCAGTTGTTTTAGAAGGTAGTAGTTAGAAGCCGTGCCCGTCGTTATTCAGCCCAGTAGTTGAGCCCAAGGAAAACTGCATCCCGTCGACCAAGGTGTTGTCGTTCTACCGCCAGGACGCTTTCTCCATCGAGGCGGCATACTCTATGCTCAGCCTGAGCTGTTTCCTGGCGCGATCAACCCCCGGATCGGAACCGCCGAGGAGGTAAATGGCGATGCTGCTGGTGTCAAACTAAAGACAAGGTTGAACCTTCATGGCATTTATGTCGTTCGAGCAAGCCTATGTTGGAAAGATCGAGGAGAAGCGACAAATTCATGATGGAGGTAAGTTTTCCTGCTTATTCATCTCATCCCAGATATCGATACAATTTTGCCGAACAGGACCGCAAAAATGCTCTCGAGGAGTACCCCCTATTCTATGCGCGGCAAGGTAGAGGTTATACCCCCTACAGCGTGCGCGGTTATCCCATGATAAATTAACGTCCGTATAATCAGAGTTCGACACAAAAACAACCTACCTTCATGCTCTAGTTATGTGGATCCAAGCAGAATGCAATACGCCGGCCAAAGGGCCTCGCTGACTGCGGGTCCATATTCATTCCGCACTCCGTCCATCCATTCTCGTGTACGATCCTGCCCTCAATAAGACCGTCACGGATGGCCTGCCTACGACGTACTCTATGTCTTCAACTTTCCGGTGAGAGCGACACGCTGACCGAGTCCAAAACGTCTGAGTTTGTTTCCAAAGTTCCTTACCAAACAAACGACTCGCCGATTCCACTAGCAGGATTACTGGCGTTTGTAAGGGATAACCCTTGCAGAGCCTTAAGTCCAGTTCAGCTAGAGGGTGGCATCCATCTACATGTAGTGTCAATCGTGTCCCTCCCTCCATCTTCTGGCAGGATTACTGGCGTTTGTAAGGGGATAGCCCTTTGCAGCGCCTTGAGTCCAGTTCAGCTAGGCGAGGTTGGCGTTCATCTACGTGTATTGTCAATTGCGTCTCTCCCTCCATCTTCTAGCAGGATTACTAGCGTTTGTAAGGGGATAGCCCGTTGCAGCGTCTCGCCTAGTAGGCAATCTTCGTCGCTTTCTTTCTCCCTCAGGCCTCAACCACGATCGCCCTCTGGATTGCTCCGAGGACTATGAAGTGGATTTCTGTTGTTTATTTGCGAGCGAAGCGAGCACCCCTTCTCTGAGGGTGAATGGAGCGTCGAGTCACTCTTCATTCGTGCTTTTGCATCGGGATAGCCCTCTGCAGCACCCTTATATCCTCCAGCCGTCCCCTCCACTCATGCAGCTCGTCTGCCTTTCCGATAATCTTTCAACTCATGCCAGGGACGGGGTTGTCGTTCTTGCTCAAACATGTGGCTGACATGCTTTTCTCTACGGTAGATCGATGGACCGTCGCGCTCTCGAACGCTCTGTAAGTGATACACTTGTCTCTAAAAAATATTCTTCTTTGCTTACCTTTTCTCTCCTAACGAGCCTATTGTGTGCAATGTTGAGTTCGACGTTCTCTTGCAGTCGTCGACAGCAGAGCAGTTCGCACTCCTGGACTCTCGTGACCAAGAACAGCCTACCGCCTGCCGCATTACCCCAGTCCGACCAGACCAGCAGAATTACACCTGCGTGTACTGGGAGGGCCTGATATACGTCGACCGGGCGGCCTGCTTTGGACTGGCCTCCAGCGCGGGCGTCTTTGGTGCCATTGCCGAAATGCTGATGGCCATTTACCGGGCATCGGGCTACTGCGCCATCACCAAGTGGGTGGACGACTTCTTTGTTGTCGCCTATCCATCAGACACCTGGACCGAGGAGGATTTCATTTTGCTCACTGGCAAGCTGGGCGTACCTTGGAGCCTCGAGAAGATGCGCCGGCTGGCTGTGGTGCAGCGCTTCACGGGTTCGACTGGGACCTGGACCGGCGCGTGGTCTCGCTTCCCGCGGAGAAGCTCGCAGCTACAGTGGCGCTCCTCAAGGAGTGGGCAGCACCCAATGCTCTTCACACCCAGAGAGGCCGCTTCCCTGCATGGGAAACTGGTACACATCTCCTCCATCTTTCGCTGCATCCGCCCTTTCCTGCGCTTCGTCTCGTAATTTGCATCCACTTCCCCCGCCCATCACTCCCACCGTGCCCAGCGCTCGCCGAACAGCGATCTGCTTGCCGACCTCTCCTGGATCCGCTTTATCCTCGAGTCTGCACCCAATTTTCTTCCGCTGCGCCCCTCAGACCGCATCGACCTCGACTGGTGGGGCGATGCGAGCTCCTCCTTTAGCGTTGGCATTGTCATCCAAGGCCATTGCGCTGTGTTGAAGTATGCCCCGGGATTCGAGGTGGGGGATGTCGCCCCTGGATAAGGCGTCGGTGATGTTGTCGCGGCTCGCGACGTACTCTGAGTGAAGGGAAAGCTGGTTCTTGGCCAGAAGCTTGTATATCTCTTTCAAGATGCGGATGGTATTTCTGCTCCTGGACCTGCCTTTGTTCACCACGGCAACCACTCCTTGGTTGTCTGAGCGGACTAGAAAGGATGAGCCAGCATGGTTGGCGCTCTCGATGATGCGGTAGTGGAAGGCCACACGTAGGGCAAGCTCTACTGGCACGGCCTCCGCCCAGCCAATGTCGAATGCCTGGTGTGGGCCGCCTTCCTCCATGGCTTTCCCGACGCCACTGTCCAAGCACATATCCCATTACCACTGCATTTGGTGGGCAAGCTCGTATCATTGTGAGACCTGCGTTTGTTTCGCGTGTAGTACCCAGCAACTCAGAGCTCTGAGTTTATCACATTGAGCACGTCTCTGGTCTACAGCCTCTCCTGAGTCCTCTCCGCCCCAAATGCCCCTCCATCGAGCGTATCTTCCTCTGGAAAGGGGTGAATACACCTCCTTCCCCTGTGATCGACAACCCGCTGCTACGACACCTTGCCCGCCTTGCTATCCTGGCGTCATTCAAGGACCCCACCAGCTATGGCTCTAGCCTCCGCAAATTCCACATCTTCTGCGACGTATTTTCTATCCCTGAGACTGCCCGCCTGCCTGCTAGCACAGAGCTCGTTTACAGCTTCCTGCTATGTGTGTCTGACCCTGACCCAGAGAACCCTATCTACCAGGATGGCACTATTTTCGAGAGTGTGTCCATTGCAACTGCACGCAAGTACATGTCAGCCATCCGCGCATGGCACATTGCTCAGGACTGGCCGCCGCCACTCTCCGAGGCCAGCACCGCCATCATCCTGGCTGGGATCCGTGGGATGGAGAACATCCAGGCTGCCAATGGCCAGCGCCGCCGCCCGCCTCGGCCACCTATCACAATTGTTATGACGTACACACTGCGTGCTGTCCTCAACCTGGCTGACCCCTTTGATGCCTGCCTGTGGGCGCAGTGCACGTGCGCTTTCTTTGGGCTCATGCGCTTTGGCGAGGCCTCCGTAAAGTCTAGAGCTGCATTCGACAAAGCAAAACACCTCACACGGCAGGACCTGTTCTTTGGGACTGACCTTAATGGCAGACCCTGCGCCCGCCTCCATCTGCCCTCTGCAAAGACAGCGAAGGCTGGGGAAACTCAGGATGTATTCCTCGTCGAGGAGGAGGGCCTGTGCACAATTGCTGCTCTTCACAACCTGATAAGGTTGTACCTGCACGCCCTGAGGATCCACTGTTCTCGTGGACGGACAGCAAAGGCAGTGTGCGCCCGACCGTAAAAGCGACATCTCTGTCCAAGATCAACATCATCCTGTCTGCCGCGGGCTTCGGCAATGCCTTCGGGCACTCTTTCCGCATCGGGGGCGCCTCCTACCTCGCCAAGGGCGTTTCCCCGAGATCGTCCGCATCCACGGCCGCTGGAAATCACTGGCATACGAGGTCTACATCCGCTCCTTTGAGCAGATCGCCTCAACGCGCCTGGCTAACCGGGTCTGAAGGCACTCGCCTCTTGGTTGGGTTGGCGGCAGTTCCTCGCCGCCGTTTAGTCTCGTTGGGTCAGCGGCTCGTTTCTGCCCGCGTTCCACGTCAGCTACGCTGACCCAACCCAACCTTCGTTCTCTCACAGCATTCACTCATGCGGATGCCAGACGAAAGCTGGAATTAGCTAAGCTACCGGCATTCCTCGCGCAGCCGGGATAAGCCGGTCGCGGCGTCCAGCTGAGCGGCAAGGAGGGCAGTGGACAAATTTCACGCTCTCGTGCTCTCCACTGCCACACTTGCCACCAGCATCGCGCGTATCGGCCCTCTATCTCCCTCGTGACAGTTTCTTTGACCCACCCACCCATCCTCCCTTACATCCTGACTTATCTAACCGTACCCAAAATTATATATGCTTACCAACACATTAGCTCCGCACAGTAAACGTTGAGAGAGAACCGCGCGGTCAAAATAAACCCGCCCGCCCAGCGGCTCGTTTCTGCCCGCGTTCCGCGTCAGCTGCGCTGACCCAACCCAACCTTCGTTCTCTCACAGCACTCACTCACGCGGATGCCAGACGAAGCTGGACTTTCTTTCCCCGCTCATCCTCCTGTCACGCTAAGCGTCAATTTTTACTCTCTTCTCCCCTCCTTCTATGCAGGTGTTTCCAGGTAAAGCTATTCTTTTACTCTCCCTTTATCTTCTTTTGACATGCCTGCCTCCATAGACCAAATCAGAGTGGGACCTACGTACCCGGTTCCAGACCAAAATGGTAAGTTCGTACCTTTGTTGCAGAGTGCCTCTATCTAATACCTTCCTCGCAGCAATTCCCCCCTCCAATGTAGTTGATATTTCTGACAGTGAAGACTTCTCTGACGGTGAAGACACCTCCGACGTTGAAGTGGGGGCCGAACACCCTTTGGCGATCCTAGGGGCCAGAAACAAAAAGAAGGCTTATTGCGTGTTCTATGGCCGGTCAACTGGTGTTTTTTTGACATGGTATGTCCTTTGAACTCCCTTGTATGTGTTTTGTACTGCTCTAATAAATCAGGAGCTCGACAGAATTTCAAACGAAGTTTTTCTCTGGTGCGTCTCACCAGGGCTACCGCAGCCAAGAGGAGGCCATCGCCGCGTGGGATTATGCTGTTTCCACTAATGTCATTGGACCGCCCTCTGCTAACACCCACCGTCGCCGTCGTGGTGCTTCACAGCCGTCTACTCCGAGACGTCACAAGACCTCCATGCCCCTACAGGCTCACCGTGCTGCAACCTCCTCAACGTCGCGTATTCGCAATGCTGCGCCTATCCTGCCCATGCATTCACCAATTACTAGCATGCCTTCAACCCCCGTCCGCCCCATCGTCCGAGCAGCAGGCTTGGCCCCTTTCCCTCCCTCTTCTGTTTCGACCATGAGCTCGGCTACGCCTTCATCTCCCTCCTCTGTTTCGACCTCCACAAGCAGCTCTGGTATTGGCCGTTCACCGGGATCTTCTGCACCGGCCTCCCGTGGCTCCGCCTCTCGTCTCGCTGCCATCGAGACTGTAATGCAGAAACTAGACCTAGGACCCCACTACGTTGTTCTCGTAGGAAAAAAACCTGGTGTATATGCTAGCCAGTGCGTCTCTGCCTCGTGAATTATTGCTTTTTGCTAACCTTTAAATGCAGGACCTCCGCACTTTCCGCTGCCGGCGATGACCCACGCAATGTTTGTCGCTTGGTCGCATCAAAAGAGCTCGCCAATTCCCTGTTTGTTACAAAGTACGAGGCTGGCGAAGTAGAGCGCTTGTAATGAGCGCTAGCCCAGTGAAAGTCGGGTCTGAGCAAATCTGGGCTAAATAGGCGATTCATGAGCCAGTCTGTGAATAAATGCATTTCTCTGCGCTTTGCACCTCGGCACAGTGTCCCAGTGACTCCGATACTGATCTGAGTTCCAAATTCAAATGAAATTGTGAAAGATGGTCGATGCCGCCATTTTCTCGCAACTCTCTCGCTCTTCTGCTCAGTACTGAGGCAACAGTCCCAGGTCCATCTAGCGCACGCGTACGGACGCTTCATATATAGCAAGCAAAAATTTCAAAGTCCCCATTTCTTTCTTTCTTCCCTCCCCCCATGTTGTCGCTCCCTTGCATCGTCTGCCAGCGCCTTCTCCCGCCCCATTAACGCGATCACAGGCTACAAAGTAAACACCGTCTGCCTGTTCCATTCAACATTCCTTCCGGTGTATTTCAATGAACTGCACATTGTACACTCCATCCGTTTCTTGTTTTAAACACGTCTAACCATATTATTCTGGACAAATAGCCGTCAGAAAGTAAATATATGCGCATTTTTTAACAATTCTCAATTTCAATGGCCGTGAGTCCAACCTTTCATTTACCTCCAGAATTACTGACTTTATATGTATCCCATTCTCTACGTAGCCTGATGCGTCTCACTGTAATGGAAGGACCTACCAAGTTGCAGTTTTTTCCCTTCATGTTGTTTCATAGTCGGAACAGCAACTCACTTATATATCCTTGCTTTTCAGTACTATGAAATTTCGCCAACCTGGCGCAAAGCTCGCTTCGCCATCCGGCCCGGGTAATCGGGTGAGGCCGGGAGCAGAAATCCCAATGTATCGAGTATTAAAGAGATGGTGGGACGATCCAAGGCCCGAAAACAATCCCAATGTATCAAGTAGTACTAGAGAGATCGCGTGTCATTGGGCGACAACGGTGTGGTGGTGGAACAGTCCAAGGCCCGGAAATGATCTCAATGTATCAGTATTAGAGAGATCGTTTGTCGGTGGGCGACTCAGACAGCAGTGGGTGGCTGTAAAGAATGAAAACGGTAAGTAATGAAAAATCAACAAGAAAAAACCTTCGCCGATGCCAAATTGTTGGAATAAACGAAACAAACTCAATCCGAGCGCCTCACGCACGGACATATGCTGGTACTCCCCGAAGAACAATTAGTATGTATGCTTTGTTCGTACTCTTTTAGTTAGTGTGCTCTCGCACTCCATTTGCTTTAAACTTTTTATGTCGTTCTCAGTGGACAGTATCTGTCAACTGACATACTAAACATGTATTTTACTCTTTACAGTTATCTACGGTACATTCTACTACGTATCACATAAAGTACCGTACTTGCGTCGACTCACCCTCAGTCGTTTGCTACCCAAAGAACTGAGCGTCTTCGCTATAAGTTTCCAATAGGTTATGGGCCCCGCGACCTGTGCATAAACTCGATATCAATCGGCTATACGACCTCGTGAACTTTTTGCTTACCATGTCTGTCCCTGCAACTTCACTCGCCGACACTCTTCCTTCATCCATCCCGACACTCGATGCCAGTGGGCTGAACTGGGCAATTTTTGCCGTCCGTTTCCAGGACGCAGTCGAGGCCAAAGGCTTCTGGGGCCACTTCAACGGCACATCTAAGCGCCCGTCAGTTCCGGCGGCTGCTTCCACAGCTGCCGCTGCACAAACTGCCGCTGCCACCACTGCCGCTGCACCAGCAGCAGTTGCTACCACTGCCCCGGATCCCAAAGACCTGGTGGACGACGATCTTGCTGCTGCGCTGAAGCAGTGGGACAAAGAGATGTCGGCGAAGTCGTTACTCACGCAGAAGATGCCGGATTCGACGTTGATGCGGATTCAGTCAAAGAGAACAGTACGCGAGCGGTGGGAAGCTATCGTGACCGAGTACACCGAGAAAGGGGCCTATGCGCAGACGGATTTGCGCACACGTTTTCTCGAGTCAAAGTGCCCTGAGAAGGGCAACGTCCGCGAGTTCCTGGACAGCCTGCGGACAGCCTGCGAGTCAAGCGAGAGGAGTTAGTGACGGTCGGTGTCGAAATCGAAGAGAAAGATTACCGTTCCGTCATCATTTCGTCCCTCCCTTACTATCTCTCCAACTTCGCATCGTCACAGCTCGCAGCTGCTCGCATGTTCGCTCCCACGAAGACCATTGCACCCGACTCCCTGATTTCTCTTATTTCCGAGGAATACGAGCGCCAGAAAACCCAGCGTACTCGACGCACGGGTGGCGGTAAATCCAAGGATGACGAGAAGGATGAAGTCATGGCTGTTGGCTCATCGTCGTCGTCGAAGGGAAAGGGCCGCATGGGCGACCGTAAACCACCCCGCGGTGCATGCTGGAACTGTGGAGAGAAGGGGCATTATAAAGATAAGTGCCCTAAGCCTCAGAAGCCCAGCGGCGACGGCATGAAGGACGACTCACCAACAAAGAAGGCCTCGGGATCCGCCAATGCTGTAACCGAGGATTCGGATGCTGACAGTGACTTTGTTTTGGCTGTCGACATCGAGACCGAGTCTAATTTTTCGAACGACTCGATGCCGCCGCTGATGTCCGTGGCTGTATCTGAACAGGAGGATCTCAAAGACGGCAATCACTATGGGGGCGAGGATGTTTCCGATGCTAGTGATTGGTTTTCGGAGGTGGCTAGCGATGCGGGTGACTTCGAACCTGGCGAAGATTACGGCTGGGATGTGGTGTCAGATGCGGACACTGTGGAATCAATCAGCGACACGGCGCCTGATGTACTGAGCACTCACACGGACACCGAGCAGCCCAATGCCCCTCGCGTGGAGATTTTCGACTCCGGAACGACCCGCCATATTTCTCCTTATCGAGACGACTTCGACTCTCTTAGGGAGATTTCTCCCCAGACTCTCCGTGCTGCCAATAAAGGAAATTTTAATGCTATCGGTGTCGGCGAACTCACCATCAACGTACCCGATGGAGTGGAGACGAACCAACTCCAGCTCACAGAAGTCCTGTATTCGCCTGAGGTCGGTTATACATTAGTCTCGATCGGGCGGCTCGACGAGAAAGGATTCAAAGTTACCTTGGGTGATGGGAAGTGTACCATCCGCGGTCCAGATGGCGAGCGTATCGGGCAAGTGCCTGTACCGCCTCGAGCGTGAGGCTGATTCCGCGAACGCCATCGAGGCGATCACCCTCGATCAGTTCCATCGCCGCATGGGCCACGTATCCCCTCTAGTTGCCCGAAAACTTGTTGAGAACAAGTTTGTTACGGGTATCCATCTCCAGGAGACACCCGCCGGCGACCCCTTCTTTTGCGAGTCATGCGTTTACGCGAAGGCTACAAGGAAGCCTGTGCTGAAGGAGAGAGAGGGCGAGCGGGCAACCGAATTTGCCGGAGAAGTCCATTCCGACCTGTTGGGGCCAGCGCCTGTTTCTACAAAGGGTGGAAAGCGTTACTACGTCACATATACAGACGACAAAACCAGGCTTACGAACATTTATTTCCTCGCGAAGAAATTCGAGACCCTGCAGTCCTATAAGGACTACGAGGCTTGGTGCGAGACCCAGCACGGTGCTAAGGTCAAGATCCTTCACTCGGATCGCGGTGGAGAGTACGAGGGGCAGGAATTTATTTTATACCTCAAATCTCGAGGCACGCACCCTAAGCGAACTGTCCACCACACGCCGCAGCATAACGGCGTCGCCGAGCGTCGCAACCGCGTCATCGTTGAGCGCATTCGTGCACTCTTGCATGCGAGCGGCTTGCCCAAATCTCTCTGGGGCGAAGCTGCGAGGCACGTTGTGTGGTTGTTGAACCGAACATCAACGAAGGCCGTCGATGGAAAGACGCCTTACGAGGCGGCATATGGGAAGAAGCCCGACCTTAGTCAGGTGCGCGAGTGGGGAGAAAAGGTGTGGGTGCGGGTGGAAGGTGGTACAAAGCTCGGAGGGCGTGTGCGAGAAGGGAGATGGATGGGCGTGGATGATAATTCCAAGGGCGTGCGGGTGTATTGGCCTGATAAGAGGACGGTATCGGTGGAAAGGAATGTCTATTATGACAAAACGGGGGCGTCAGCTTCTCGTCTCGAGGGGGAGGATTGGGATTTCGTCGAAACAAAAGCTGACGAACATACCTCGACTCCAGCGAGCGATAAGGCGCCGTCAACCTCTCAGGACCCTCCATCTATCCCCATTTCTCAACCTCTGCCTGCCGAAACACTCAATCCACCACCTCCGCCATCTGAAGTCCCATCCGACACTGCTTCTGACACTGAAACGCGCCCCAAACGCACTCGGCGAGCCACCAGCCGTCTCCAAGATGTTCTCGACGGAAATGCGGTCATGACGAACCGCCGTAATGCGCCTATTGTCCGTGGTGTGCAGCTCCCAACCCCTCCGCAGCCAGTCGTTCCAAACGAGCCCCTCGAGGAACCAGTACTTGAGGGGGAGGGCTCCAGCGATTGGATCATGGCGGCTGATTATGCTGACGAGTATGCGATGGTGGCCGAGATCAGCGAGGCTGAGGCGCTTGAGCCACGCTCGCTTGATGAGGCGAAGTTACGGCCTGACTGGCCGCTGTGGGAGAAGGCGATCGAGGAGGAATTGGGTGTCTTGAGGGCAGCGGGGACATGGGAGCTCATTGATACGCCAGCAGGGGTGAACATTGTGGGTTCCAAGTGGGTTTTCCGGGCGAAAAAGGATGCGGCTGGCAATATCATCCGATACAAAGCACGTCTCGTTGTGCAGAATTCTCACAAGTACCCGGCGTCGACTATTTCGACACTTTGCACCTGTGGCTCACCTGGCGTCAATCCGCGCCATTCTCGCAATGGCAGCTGCACGCGATCTTGAAATCCATCAGATCGATATCAAAGGTGCATATTTGAATGGCGTACTCACCAGTGACGAGCTCATCTACATGTGTCAACCCCCTGGCTATGCAATCCCTGGATCCTCTGGTAAAGTATGCTGGCTTCGCAAGACTCTCTATGGCTTGAAGCAAAGCGGACGGTTATGGTACCAACGGCTAGTCGAAATCGTCGTGACGAACTTGGATTTTAGGCAGTGCGACGTGGACCAGGCAGTTTTCTACAGGCAGAGAGGCGAGAGTTTGATCGTGGTGTTGGTTCATGTCGATGATTGCACTATCGCAGCCACTTTTCACAGCCACTGATTGCGGCATTCAAAGCCGGCGTCGCCAAGCACGTGGGGATAACAGATCTAGGCGAGCTTCACCGGCTCCTTGGACTCATTGAGGTGCGGCGTGTGCGTGAAGAACGCTGCCTATCTCTCCCAACGCTCCTACATCGACTCCATTATTCGTCGATATGGCTTACAGGACCTTAAGCCAGTTTCTATTCCTACGGATCCCAACGTCCGCCTCACATCCGCGCAATCACCGTCGACTTCACACGACTTCGCACGCATGAGAGATGTGCCTTACCATGAGGCCGTCGGCTCGCTCATGTACGCGCTTATGCCGTCCAAACTGTCTCGCGTTTTTCCACGAAACCTGGACCCGAGCATTGGGACGCCGTGAAGAGGATATTTCGATATTTGAAGGGCACGAGGGAGCTTTGGCTTGTGTACGGCGGCGAGGCAAGGGAATTAACTGGATATGCTGATGCTGATGGTAGTATGGCCGAGGATAGGCATGCCATTTCCGGGTACGCTTTTCTTTTGAATGGCGGCGCAATTTCTTGGAGCGCAAAGCGCCAGGAAATTATTTCTCTTTCCACAACCGAGTCCGAATATGTGGCGGCCACTCACGCGGCCAAGGAAGCATTATGGTTGCGTTCACTTCTCTCCCAACTCTTCCCAGGCGCGCTCCAACCTACGACTCTATTTTCGGACAATCATTTACCACGGGCTAACCGCGCACGCTGTAGGGGGCAGGACCTCATTATTGCCGCGTATGTCATACACGTACGCCTCGAGAGTATTTTTACGGTCCTGTTCAGCAAAGTTGGATCAATATCTGGGATGAGACGAAGAAGGAAAAGTTACCTCAGTATCCATCATGACTTTGTCGGCGGTGTGCATCTGACTTTCCTCCTTATATTTTTCGACGATAGACCTGTCCAGCGAAGGGTCGAAGTATTCGTAAGGTCGATATCGGAGACTTGAGCATAAGTCGCAGAATCTCGCTGGGAGCCGATTTGTTGAGTGAGGATGTTG
Organism: Flammula alnicola; assembly: GCA_015499995.1. Classification (NCBI taxonomy): domain Eukaryota; kingdom Fungi; phylum Basidiomycota; class Agaricomycetes; order Agaricales; family Strophariaceae; genus Flammula; species Flammula alnicola. The sequence continues at coordinate 207,016 of JADNRV010000067.1, forward strand.
ATTGCGGTGGTGCAGTCCTCGGAACAATCCAGAGGGCCGATATAAACTTGATTGAGGCCAGATGGTGTCTTGAGTCGAAGTCAAAGACCCCGAGTTTCTGAGGGCCGGCGCAACCAGACCTTCCCGATAATACGTATCCGCCAACTTGGCGCGGGCAAGGCTCACTTCGTCATCCCAGAGCCATGACACACAGTCAAAGACGGCCCTTTTTGTGGATATCTAGAAAATGGAAGCTGTCTTCAGTCTCATTCTATCTATAAAAGAAGAAGGCATAAGCGATACGAATATCCACAGCAGGTCGAACTTACCTTACCAAAGTGCCTCATACTCTGCGCTCCACCTCAAATGCTTCAATTTCGAATGACTCGAAAACTTCGCTTGCTCTTAAAAAATCAACCGTATGGCTCCGAATTGTCTCAAACGAGTCCGTCTGAGACACTCCTGAAGTCCATTGGAAGCTGAGACGTTGAGGACGTAGCATTAAGAGTGACACTGACAGCGAGAGTGACACGTTGGTGACACGCTGTTATAAGTCCGAGTTTGTTTTCAAAGTTCCCAACCAAACAAATACTCACTCAACTACTCGCTAACTCACGGTCGCTGTGACTGACAACCTCATCCGATTCACACTACTTAGCAGGATTACTGGCGTTTGCAAGGGGATAGCCCTTTGCAGCGCCTTGAGTCCAGTTGTTTTAGAAGGTAGTAGTTAGAAGCCGTGCCCGTCGTTATTCAGCCCAGTAGTTGAGCCCAAGGAAAACTGCATCCCGTCGACCAAGGTGTTGTCGTTCTACCGCCAGGACGCTTTCTCCATCGAGGCGGCATACTCTATGCTCAGCCTGAGCTGTTTCCTGGCGCGATCAACCCCCGGATCGGAACCGCCGAGGAGGTAAATGGCGATGCTGCTGGTGTCAAACTAAAGACAAGGTTGAACCTTCATGGCATTTATGTCGTTCGAGCAAGCCTATGTTGGAAAGATCGAGGAGAAGCGACAAATTCATGATGGAGGTAAGTTTTCCTGCTTATTCATCTCATCCCAGATATCGATACAATTTTGCCGAACAGGACCGCAAAAATGCTCTCGAGGAGTACCCCCTATTCTATGCGCGGCAAGGTAGAGGTTATACCCCCTACAGCGTGCGCGGTTATCCCATGATAAATTAACGTCCGTATAATCAGAGTTCGACACAAAAACAACCTACCTTCATGCTCTAGTTATGTGGATCCAAGCAGAATGCAATACGCCGGCCAAAGGGCCTCGCTGACTGCGGGTCCATATTCATTCCGCACTCCGTCCATCCATTCTCGTGTACGATCCTGCCCTCAATAAGACCGTCACGGATGGCCTGCCTACGACGTACTCTATGTCTTCAACTTTCCGGTGAGAGCGACACGCTGACCGAGTCCAAAACGTCTGAGTTTGTTTCCAAAGTTCCTTACCAAACAAACGACTCGCCGATTCCACTAGCAGGATTACTGGCGTTTGTAAGGGATAACCCTTGCAGAGCCTTAAGTCCAGTTCAGCTAGAGGGTGGCATCCATCTACATGTAGTGTCAATCGTGTCCCTCCCTCCATCTTCTGGCAGGATTACTGGCGTTTGTAAGGGGATAGCCCTTTGCAGCGCCTTGAGTCCAGTTCAGCTAGGCGAGGTTGGCGTTCATCTACGTGTATTGTCAATTGCGTCTCTCCCTCCATCTTCTAGCAGGATTACTAGCGTTTGTAAGGGGATAGCCCGTTGCAGCGTCTCGCCTAGTAGGCAATCTTCGTCGCTTTCTTTCTCCCTCAGGCCTCAACCACGATCGCCCTCTGGATTGCTCCGAGGACTATGAAGTGGATTTCTGTTGTTTATTTGCGAGCGAAGCGAGCACCCCTTCTCTGAGGGTGAATGGAGCGTCGAGTCACTCTTCATTCGTGCTTTTGCATCGGGATAGCCCTCTGCAGCACCCTTATATCCTCCAACCGTCCCGGGTCGGCGTGTTTGGTTCGCTCAACTTTCAGAGTATCTCAGGCGGTCTCTCTTGAGGGCTTTCGGAGCCATTGGAAGTTTAATCGTCTTGGGGTGAAAGCTCAGGGTGTCGAGGACATCAGCGAGAGTAAGTAAGCTGGACATCGTCTTACTCTTCATACCACTTACACTTTTTAACCTCCAGCTTGTGGACTAAAAGCGGGGGCAGTCTCAGGCTGGCGGAGAACTTACGCACGATTTACAACGCTTAGGCGGCTTGACGTCAGCTGACGCGTTGCGTTTCAATTGGGTACGACTATAATTCTCGACGCGACAATTTTATGTCATATTGGATAACAGCATGTCACTTATTTCGGAAGCCACCTACTCTACTCTCAAAGGACTGCAGCTGGTTACTATTCATACGTGGTGTACCCGAGATGGGGAAGCGATGATAGCAGTCTCTCGCCCTCCCACGACACAACACGCTTGGCGAAGTGGGTTTCAATTGCCGAAAGGGGCACCACCTCAATGCCTTCTTCTAACTCTCGATCCCACTTAGATACTGGTATTTCGCAAACGGATCGTGGACATGTGCTTGTTGATGGCGTCTAACGACAAACCAGGTCCCCTTAATGTCGGGTGTGTTGCCAAATTTGAGGATATCCATAATACTATATGGGACGTCTGACCCGCGGCAGAGGACTCCGCTATTGCCTGCATGTGTCGCTCGCACGGGGTAGGTAATCCCTCGTCGCTTGGTCGACATGGCTTTCATGGGCATATTGATACCTTGGCGCGCGTGTCGAGCAAGAGCTCTGTAAACCTCGTCTGAACCTTCGCCATTTGAATTCCTACCTTCAGCACGCCCAGCGTCCCTTAGGATTGCTCTGTGGACTGAGTTGCGGTTATCTACATCCAGCAGCAGTTAGCCAGCTCAGCGCAAACTCCGCCAGCGCCTTTCGAATTCCTCTTTTCTTTTACGGGAGTTTCCTACTTCCTCCCAATCTCCTTCAGTTGCCCTCGCACAAGCACCTACGATGAAATGGTCGTCCTCCCGTATTCCAACAACTTTTCGTCTCAGAAAGAAACTCCGCCGGAGATAGCACAATCGTCAAGAGAAGATGGATACGGAAGGGCAACTACCTCATCCAGAGGTGGGAGAGCGATTTGTCAAAAGAAGGCTGCACCCATATCCACCACTTTTCACTTTACCGGTGCTGCTGCCACCGCAGGCGCTTACTTCCAAATCAAGAAAGTTAGAAGGACCCCAGGTGAAATACACGCTGGATCAACAATGTGCTCTAGCGTTTCAGATCATTGGCTGGGGATGAAGGTGGACCATATATGGGCCTTCGCTTTTTGATGCTCTTGTGTCCCAGACAGGCCAAATGTTGTTACAACTGAGCGCGTCAATGGCGTTCCAGTTGGCCAGCCTGATGACGATGACCATAGATCAGCTGTGGAGCGCGCTTCCTCCACAATCCTGGAGCCCAAGCACCGCCATGGTGTGACTGCCGCCATGAATGGTGGTGACAATCACGGCAAAGAAAGGTTGACACCCGTTACCCTGAGCATACTTTTCAAACCACATAGCGGTAGCTTTCACCCACTGGGGTTTGATGCATCTGGTTCATTGCGCATTTACATATTCACTACTCAGCCCATTAGTATAGCGTTGACCACTGCCGACACCCCGTGCCACACAACCTGAAGGAATCTGCGTGGAAGCGAGTTAGCCGCAGGCCCACTTCAACTCTGTCGAGCCTATACCTTTGGAGAGCGTACTCGATGAGGCGCTGGTCGCCGCTGCGTATATTGACGACTCCGTTGGTCGTATACCCCATCCGCATCACCAAGATGTCCCCATGCCACTGCCTACCCATCAGCGCAAGAACAGCGGCGTTGGTCGGAAGGTATTTGTGATTTTTCACGAATATCTGAAACCGGTGTTGGCGACGTCCCCTGCGAATGGTGACGATTGTGTCGTGAATTCGTGGCTGGATGCTCCCGGATAAGGCCTCTTCAACGAGTGGACTGCGTTGATGCGAGGTAATTCGCGTCTGGATAGGCAGCAGGCTGGGTCTTGTTGATGCTGCTCCATAAAGTACAGCGCGTACAGGAAAATAGCGGGCCTGTGCAAATGTAAATGTCAACATCAAGTCTGTTGGTGTTACTTGTCCTTACGCCATAGCAAGGAGTGATGCGGGTGCGAGAGTAAGGCATGTTTGTGGGTTGAACTTAGGCCTGAGGCAACACATCGTTGGCTTGCCGCACCTTAAAAGAAATTTCTTCATCACCGCTGAACATGTGGTGGGACGATATTCGACACTAAGTCAATGCGTATTTGCATCGTCATTTTCACACCGTCTTACGGACGAGCAGAGGCTGACTCGACTGGATGAGATTTTTCCTGTCTCCTCTTATTGTAGCGACTTGACCATTGAACGAATGCCGGCATTAATGAAATCATTCCTTTTTGTGCATATTGAGACTTGCATCTACCCGATACTCAACCCTGATGGCACAGGGTCTCGCCCCTGGGCAACACGCGTACGTTCATCGCTCGCGTCGCAGAGCATATCATTCGACACTGAACTTGTGGTGCGACGACAGTTGACGCTGAGTCATTCATTTTCGCGCTATCCCACCACAGGCCAATCACCACCGAATGCTTCTGGCAAATTCACAATTTATCCTGGAATGAATTTGTTGATCTTTCAAGTCTCTTTCAAGTCTCTTCCTTTTGCGCGCAACATGCTCGTGAGGCGTCACTCGCGTAGCAGGGGATTCTATCAATACTCAACTTGGGCTGTGTCCATGCGATATCACACCATCTGAGGCTGACTCGGTTGGAATCTCCACTGAATGCTTGTGGTGACCTCACTATTGAACGAATACAGGGACTTTTTGGTTTGTCATGTTCTTTTCTTTTTGTCAGCCTGGTTGGTATTTGCGGCTCGTATATAGTTTGTGAATAGGCACAAGGTCCCTGGGAAATTGCTCGCATGCGGCCTCGCACTCAATTTTGAGTCCGACGATAACTGAAACTTGACGCCGAGTCACATATTTTCACCTTCATTTTCACACCCCTTATGTACTTGGATAAAATGATTGGAAGTTGAAGTTGTTTGACGTACTCTATCCAGAATGTGAGTCATGGCCTGCTGAATTTCTTGGCAACATCTCCTTACGCACAGGGCCCATTTCTAACCCGATCCGGGATGTCTTACAATCATCCTGTCCCTAGGCCTGCAACTCTCAATATTCGCGTTCGTGGAACCTATGTGAGTCAAGTGGCGGATTGTTCAGTCGGAAAGAAACTTATTGGCAGGGAAGACAGAATAGCGTGGCTGTGGCCACTCCTCGCAAAATTATAAATACGACTGAAGGAAAGCTGCAACGACCAAACGTGTCTCTCGATGAGCTTCATACCACTGCCGAATTCTAGCAACATGGCCTCCGATACGGGAGAGCAAGACGTTGTAATGAGCTCGGTAAGTTATGGTTTCCAATCTTTCCTTGTTGTCAAAATACATATTGACGCGCCGAAGGACCACCCAATTCACCCACCCCCGGCTCCGGTCTCTCCTATGGCCTGGCCTTCGGAAATTTCGCCAGTCGTGATGATGGAAAAGGTATGTTCTTTAGCTTGTTTAGACGTGTCTAATCTGTCAACTAACCTCTTAAAGTTTAGAGAGTTGGAACGAAGGGAGCAGCAGATCGCTCAGCAACTCAGGTCCATCCACGCAGTAATAGCACGCGCAGAAAAAGCAGAACGACAAGTAGTACAGCTCGCCAGGCGGTTAGAAGACATAGAAAGCGTTCAATCCCACGGTGCAAGCAACGCTGCAGTCATCCCCCCTGCAAGCAGCCACGTTCCAGACCGCCAAACGAGTATGCTAGAAGACGAAGGCAGAGGCTCAAATAGTTCTGTTATTTATACGCATCAAATCCAAACCACTGCTGCTCCAGCCAATCTCGGTGCTGTCAGCATTATGAGAGAAGGAGAACGTAAGTCACTAGAGAGCACTGTCTGTTTCAAAATGCACTCTATTGAGCAGAAACAGTTGGAAAGGGAAAGGAAAGGCAACAAGTCAAGCCACAAGACGAGGATATGACCGACGAAGAAGCAGAAATTCAGGCGGTGAGTAATAGTTGTGGTAAATAAAAATGGTACTGATATGAAATGAGCCAGATATTGACCTGTGCGCCAAGTCAGGACCCGATATACCTCGCCACCGCCAGATTCCCGAGAAGTATCATAGGCGCAAGCCCCGTTTTGGCGCTCAAGAACCGCACGGAGACTAGCACCGTTGGTCCTCCTGGTGATTTCCAGACGGTAAGTACCATCGAAGTTAGGACTTTGATTTATCCTTAATCGTATTCCTCCTATAGGGTCCTACTCCTCATGGAAATGTTCAGGTAAGCCGCGGTTCATTGTTTAGACAAGACTGCTTACGACTTTTTTCCATTTGGTTTCCAACTTCTCCTTGTTGTCAAAATGCATATTGACGCGCCAAAGGACCACCCAATTCACCCACCCTCGGCTTCTTACTCAGCGCTAGATGTCCTACCGACTCATATCTGGCTCAATATACTTGACCAAATCATGCAGCACCTTCCTCAGGCCACATTGTTCGATTTTTCTTTGACATGTCAAGCGTTTCGCGGAATTTCACTGCCCCTCATTTATCGCACCCTTATCTTCCACCCTTTCGCCATAGAAGGACATTCCAGGGAACACTGGAAAAGATCTGAGTGGTCCCCGCTTCCACCTATTCAAACGTCCCATGCAGTCCAATGCTTGGATTTTTACAGTTGCAATCGAATCGCAAACTATGTGCGCCATCTTGACCTACGTCCCCGGCTGCCAAGTAATAAATACACCCCGAAACTGCCGGTTGAAACGCCGGACGATCTTGACTTCCTGGTTCGCAAGTTCTACGAGGCCGTTCCCAGGTTCACGAACACTCAGAGTTTTGTGTGTACCTCCACCGAAATAGACGCCTTCGCGCTGCACCAGCTATCCCAATTACCCAATTTACGAGACATGGACCTCGGTGGCTGCAACTTACTCTCGTCCGCCATGGTCGGTAGATCCCTACGTCTTAGTACCTTTAAATTCTGGCATATGGCGATGCCTGATGAGCTAGCAACGGTAGGCGTCGACCGCTGGTTAGCCATGTTGGATCCGGACAGCCTTGAGTTCGTTCGGGTAGGCCCAGCTCGTGCATCAACTCTATTCTTCCAGGACATCCTTTCCGCAGGCCCTTTCAAGTCGCTCTCCACCATAGAGATAGCTATTATGTCCGAGCAAATGCTCGCGTGTATCCCACTGCTTCTCTCCAAGACGCCGGCCCTTCGGCACCTTCAACTTCCTCTCTTTGGGTCAATACCAGGTGAAGGGGGAAAGCGGGTTGCTGAAGGTTTAAAGTCTCCTTTCGAATCGTCGACGCCCGACCTTGAGGATTATCACGGCCCTCACGAGCTCCTTCATGTGATTCTACCTCGATCTCCAGGGCATTCGGCTTTACACAGGCTGCAACTTGACAGTCTTGGTAGAAACGGGGAACCTTTCTCTGTTTGCTTGCAGAGTTTGTCCTTGCCTGCTCACTCATTCCAGTTAACAAACGTCACCGAGTTTTCCACTGAGTTCATCTCAATCGAGTGCGATGATCTCGCAAAGCTGTTTGTCTTGCTTCCAAATTTGCGAGACTTAGAATTGTCCCTACAATTCAAACTGACATTCCGGGGACAGAACATTACCAAAGAGGTATGTCCAAATTATTGTCAACTGAAAAGCCCCTTATTCAACTCCCAAAGACATTCTTGGATGACGTTCTCAAACTCTCATTGCCATCCCAATTGCGGTCTTTGTCTTTCGACTGGACCGCCAGTGATTCCGTGGATGTGAATTCTAAACATAGAAAGGTCCAAGCCGAACTTATTACACGACTTCCACTGCTGGAGCGGTTGTGGCTTTGTGACTGGATGAAATCCGCGTATTTGTGGTACAGGACCACGTCAGGGAGAGAGTTATCGACAGTGTATAAAAGTATGCAACATCCCATTTTAATTGAACATAGGGGATACTTACCGTATTTTTCTCCAGCTGGAACGTTGCAAAACAATTCAGACGCCGCAGATGAACTTCGTAGAGTGTTTTCGAGGAAATTCTGATAAGCCTCCTGAGACAACCAGAAGAGAAGGAGAACTGTGTATCAAATACAAGGGTCCTCCACGGCTGGGGTTCTAGAGGCTAATTTCGCTGTATCTCGCAGACAACCGAAATGGGTGGGCGACGAGACCGGGCGAAGACGAACGATTGGGATCCGGACAGTAAGAAGGTCGGCTAAGAGAGTGGGTTGTTCTTGAAGGTGCCCTCGTCGCTCGTGAAGTTGGATAAGAGCCGACAATAAAGTCCTTCTCAGTTTAGATCAAGGTCGTATTGTAGCTGAATGGCGATGGTTTAACAACGATTTTCTCCAGAAGCTCGATTAGCTCGATTGGAAGGTCGGCTTGCAAGAAGGCTATGACAGTGATTGAAACGTCAATCAGGATCCGTGCATTCGGGCAGCGCAGTTGCCACAATCTAGGTGGAAAATATAAGAAACGTGAAAAGAAATATCAAATCGAGTTAGACGAACCTGGTCAATGACTGCGCGACAGTGAACATTGTCATGAACGAGAACTTGGACCCAAAGGTCGGGCAAAGGAGGTAACATGCTTGTTGCTTGGACATTGAGTTGTCGTTGGTAATAGCAATGAGCTCCTCGTCGCAAAGACCTTTGGCATAAGCAATGTACGCCAAATAAGGATCGCGCGCCTCGCAGAATTTTCCGACTACCAAGAGTTCGTAGGGCTGTAATAATAAGGGTGAATTAAAAGGCCGACTTGAGGGGCATGGACCAGATTGAGGTGCGTCTGCAAGTGACCTTGTTCGGGCTTGTTGCCTTTGAGGGCGTCGAGCACGGAGGTAGCCGGCTGGATCATGTTTTGAGACATGAAAATGTCGACAACCTAGAATTATAGGAAGATGAGTAACCATTTAATTTGTATCGTTAAATTGATACGTACTGGTTCGGTGTCGACAAGATGGCCATTCTTGAATGATTCGATAACTAAACTTGGGGTCTTCGCAAAGATCGACAATGGAACTGGACCCTCCTTCGCACTAAGCGATCTTGGGCTCGTGCAACATTTTGCAAGCCATCCGAAGGTATCTGATTAGGTAGGGATCGATATATGTAGGATTCTAAAATGGCAAGGATCAAGGTGATATCAAGGGCATTATCGGTTGTAATACGCACCCACAGAATCTTTGACACGGAGACCATCAAGCTGCGCTTTTTCCAGTCAACTCCAGACCTCAGGCAGATTGAACTTAGTGACATTCCAGACCACGATCGATTGACGATCGATAGAAACAATGTTCAAGGAGGACATTGATCGTCGCTCAGACGCTGAGGCACATGCGCGGTCTCCATCCATGCTCTCGACGTGTCCCGAACGTCGTCTGGGATTGGAACTTGAAGCCTGATGATTCGGCCTCGTAAATTTGGCCTGAGTCAAAAGGGCATGTCATTGAACAAAGTCTTATCGAATCAATCCTGACGAGCTTAGGCACCGGTGCGATTGGCCGAATGAAGGGCGGATAACTGTAGATGAGCAGCGAAGACGGAAAGCGCCAACGCCTGCGACCTTCGACGCATAAACGGTCGACAAGTGGCCTTGTTCGGGCTTGTTGTTTTCGAATGCATTGAGCAAGGAGATAACCGGCTGGATCGTGTTCTGAGACATGAAAATGTCGACGACCTAGAGTTAGTATTACATAGAAGGTAAGTAACCATTTTGTTTCTGTTGTTTGAATTTATATTTATGAATGCTGGAATGCAGGCGACGTCATTTGATGTGAGGTCAATTCTACCGGACACGAGGCCCAGGAAAAGCCTCTCTAAATTACTTGAAGCATCGTCATCCGTGAATAAGGTATCTCGTTGTCCAGATCTATATGTAAGCCTTCCTCATTGCCACTCAGCAGCCCACCCTGCAACCAGTTTCTTTCCAGTGCATCGACGGCGCAGTTAGAACAAATGCCACAAATGCCTGCGACTCCGATACTTACGACCCGCTTTCCGCTGAAAATGTTCTGACTGCAAGATATGACCAATTTCTAGCGTCTGCCACCACCTCCACAACTTCCGGGTCTGGAACCAGTCTACAGCCAAGAAAATACAACCTGTACTGACGTATACTCAGGCCCTCCCTACTCGTGCGGCATGCCTAGTCTCTTAAAACAGACCTTATAAATCAAATGATAATCGATCTATCTATTCTATACTATAAATCGAAGAGGGACTTTCTCACGTGACAGACAAAGACCTGTCACAATTGATCACAGACAAACAAGTCACGTCTCTCTGCCGTTCGACATCTAGGCCAACGGCACGCCCGTGCGAAGCATGGGTCAGACGGCTCGTTTGATATACACAGGCAATGGTCTGCGCGGAAATTTCCCGCGGGCGACGGTGCAAGCAGACTGAGGGCCAGCCTAAAGGTGACCAACAGTTTGATCTGTGACGAGCACTGAGCGTAGACTGCCTGCAATCTCGGCTAACGGCCTGTAGGCAGCTTGAAGGTCGATTAGTACGCACTATACCGCATTTGGTAAATTCTCCGAAACTACAATCCTGGTCTATTCACGAAAATGAGCATAAAATAGCAATATTTGTTGCACCTGTAGGGTGTATGTACCACGAGAACAGGAGAAAAATAGCAACAGGGACATAATGTAACATAAATAATGGCAAGACTAGCAACTTCCAGCGAAGATAAACCAAACCGGTTCCTTCGAAGGCGGTGCCGTGACGTGGCGACGTGGCACCGCTCACGAATGACCTCTCGCCATTGCTTGAATGCATTTCTATAGAAGGATGAGATGGGATATGGGACCTCTATCTATCGTAAACAGGAGTAATGAAAGAACTCACACTGGGGTGGATGTCTTCGATGACCATAATTGAAGGTCGTCCGAGTCTGATTGGGGCCAAAAGTGATGCCGTTGGAGGTCAGAAGAGAGGGCTGAAGGCTACTCAAGTGGGGAGGAAGGAGGGAAGGACTGGCAGTGGAAAGCGAGGGGAGGAGGTAGTCCGAGGGGAAGGGCTTGTGCGTTGGTTGAAGTTCAACATGGGGGGAAGAGGACAAGCATTGCTGGCAGTCACAGCGTGATGTGAAGGCGGAAATTCTCTAAGTGACAGTCCACAAGCGACGCGCTGCCCGGAGCTAGCCGTGCATGGGAACGGCAGTCTGTAGGCAGAGTACAAGCAGATATACAAGATACCCACAAGCACAGTACGTAGGTGATGTGCTGGCAGTGTTTGCTAGCAACCAGTGGTTTAAATACACGAGAAGCTTGTAGGTCAATTTACGCTCTGCTTGGAGGCTAGCTTACAGGTCACCTGCAAGTTGCACGGCCTACAGGTCACCTGCAAGTTGCACGGCCTACAGGTGACCTGCGCGTGAACCATTGGCTGTGTAATATAAGGTCTGTTCCAACTTCCCGGACCTTTGGTGGGTGGGTCAATTCGGACATCTCGGACAAAAATTCGAACAACTTTGAACATCACGTGTCCGTTTTCCTAGTCTCGTACCAAGACCGTCCACGATTGAGCCTATTAGTATCCGTTTTCCCAGGTTCTAATCGCCATATTATCTTATCTCTGGCTCCGGCACAATCTCTGTCTTATGGGTTTCACTGTTTCCACTCGTGGTTCGATACTCATTAGATATATTACAGATGTTAGCCATAGATATTATTCAATCCTATCACGATGCAACCAGAAACTCCCTCTCGAAATCCCTTCCCGCAAGCCGTCTTTACAATGCCTTTAATGAGAACACCTTTACCAAGTACAAGTTCCCGGAAAGCCAAAACACCTGGATCGCAGCAAAAAACGGCACGCACTCCTGCCGAGAAGCTAACCTATATATTGGGAGCTCTCCATGAAGTCAACTGGACAGTTCCGGGTTTTCTAGAGGAGTTATAGCCCAGCAGTCTAACTGAGTGTCTCGTGGGGCTGTCCATTGCGGGACCGCTGCTTCGACAATTTCTCGAATAACGGTTCAGCCCTCAAGTGATATCCATGAGAAAGGTTCTGGGCTACTTGTCGAGCCAGCAGAAGCCATGAAAGTTGTAGGAAAGGGGTTCTGACTTAATCAACAACTACGAACGCGTCTCGCGTTAACATCATGTGATCTACGTATTAACTAAAGCCGATCGGATTTTCTTTTCCGTTAGAGCCGAATTGACCCACCCACCAAAGGTCCGGGAAGTTGGACTATAGACTAACTCGTGCCATATTCAATGACATATGCTATGATTTCGTCAGTTATAGACGACGGTGTCCGCACGGAGCTCAATGTTCTCGTATCCATCCTCTTGACAAGCGAGCTTACTTGCCCGTTGCGATCCAAGAACAAGTGCGTTTCGAACGCATGAAGGCTGCAGCAGGGTCTGCGAAACGCAATGGGTCGAACATCCTGCCTGGAGATGCAGCTAACCGCGCCCCAGAAATGCATCTGGGCAACGCGCAAATCAGTTCTATTTCGGTGGATAACCCTATACGCGTCAAACTGCCTGCTCTGGCTTCTTTAACGGAGAAAGCAAAAACGATGGCAAATTCTCCCCCGCTTACACAAAACTCAAAGCCAACGACAAAGCCGCCTTCTCATAATCGTCCCACACAGCCCTTACCTGCGGATTGTTCGTCGAGACCTATGGACGACGTTCACAACTGGGATAAGGTGATTGGACTTCACGAGTCTTCAAGGGGTCACCATGGTTCGTCAGGTAAAAACGGCTTCTCTGACGACAGTAACGATGAGGTACCCGCCCATGTACCAGCTCTGAATCCCTCAGATCCTAGTAATTGGGAGGTACACACCGAAGAGAGTGCGTGGAGTGACAGCAACGATACCGTCGAAGAGACGCCACCTTCATCGACTCGGAGAGCCGCAACGAAAAGGAAAGAAAACACATTTTCAGTCTTTGAAACTTCGATTCCTCCGCCTTCTCCGCCTCGACAATACCCAACCCCCGCTCCACGACGTCTACCTCCTAAACCAAGCGCAGGAAAAGATCTACCGCCAGCTGCTGCGCCAGAGATCAAACGACACCCTCGGCCTAGGAATACCAAACGGTGTAGAAACTGGTCACGTAATCAATGCTCTCTTGGATATGCTTGTAACTATATACACGAAGACCTGGATTACGACGACGACCCACCCGTAAGAAGTTTCTTCACCACAACGTTTCTCGTCTAATCGTTACTCTGGATAGGAACCACCCAAACAATTGCCTACTATACCTGCTGAATTACCTGCGACACCGGAAAGACCGATCGTCGGAGGCCTCCGGAATCCTATTCAAGCGTCCTTCATTAGCACATGCGGTTGAAATTCGGTTCAGGCTTCGAGATAGAGGACATCGTTACGGGGTTCGAGTCGCCTTGGGTATACGTGAGCGGTCTTCCAAGGGATATTGGCGATGCGAAGTTGAACCGGATGCTGCGACCTTTCGGAGAGATTTTCGAGATCAGACGACCCCTTAACCCTGCCTCTCCTATGACTGCCAAAATACAGTTCTCCAAGGCATCGGAGGCGTACAAGGCATTTACGACGCTTCATGGTGTTATTGAGTTTGGATATAAACTGGAACTTCGCATGGCCGTGGAAGGAAAACAGAATGGCAAGCTCATCAAGGATACCGTTGTTCGCATCGACTGGGACGCCCCCCATCGGAACGTCTACATGGGATATACCAATGAAGAACAGGCGAACGCGGCCATCCAAAAGGCGCGGCGTACCCCTTATGGCGATTACCTGACAGTTGCTGCTTTGCACACTGGCATACCGGCGGTGGGTAGAGTGACAGTCAAGTTCCAAAATCTACCTGTGAATGTCACTGAGGAGGGGATGGAGGTTTTCGGACCACACCAAGGCATGGTGACGGAGCGTCCCAACTATCCCGATTACACTGTTCAAGACACCATCAATGGCATCAAGAAGCTCTGTTACCAGTTCCGCTCAACGATGATCGACCTCGACTTCAGACCTCCGCCCTACAGAGAAGGCAAAATGTGTGCCTGGGCTTATTTTTCCACTCCCAACGACGCGAAGGCAGCTGCTGAAAACCTCCATGGTCGAAAACCTGCATATACCGGACATAATAAGATCGTGGCGAGGCATATTAAGATGGTATCGTTCTTGTTGGCGGTGGACAAGTTCCGGAAAATCGCAGCGGAGATTAAGGCGTTCGCGGAGAAGATTTGGCGACATGGTCCAAGCTACAATCTCTCAGTCCTCGACAAAACATCGTACATCTCGCTACGCTTGTACGGAGAGGATATGACGACTCTCGGTCGTTTGAAATCCGGGGTGGAGAGGATTCTAAACGGCGAACCACTTCTGGAGAATGGTAAAGTAGCCTGGGATGATTTCTTTGGTCGGCATCAGGGTATCCTCTTCCTCCAGGATCTCGAGCGACAATTTAAAGGTGTCACAATCGAAAAAGATGCTCCACGGCGAACCATTCGACTGTTTGGTGTCTCGGAAGGTCGGACGGCAGTTCGTGAGAAGATCCTCCACAAAATGGCGCAGCTGCAGTTGCAAAAGTCGCATATCATTCGTTTGGACCCTCGCATTACGGCTGCTTTTTCGAACGGCGAGTATCACTCGTTACAGAAGCAGCTCGGCCCCGACAATGTGATGCTCGATCTTTGGCGTCACATCCTCAGGGTACGCGGTGACGAAGACGCCTTCATCGTCGTATCTGAGGCTGTCAACCGTGCCCAAATGAAAAATCAGTACAACCTGCCACGAATGGCAACTACTCGGAATGAATGTCCAGTATGCTTCAGCGAGGCGTCGTCGCCCGTACAGCTGTTTTGCGGGCATTCATTCTGTCGGGTATGCTTGAAGAGATACCTAATGGCAGCCGTCGATCACAAATCCTTCCCGTTGACTTGTCTTGGAGACGAAGGAAAGTGCACGGAACGCATTCCTTTGTCCACGGCACGAGAGTTGTTGCCCGTTGGGGACTTTGACACTATCGTCCACGCAGCTTTCTCGGCACATATCCAAACCCATCCAGACGAATATAATTTCTGCCCCACTCCTAACTGTCCGCAGGTATACCGCGCCGCACCGGAAGGCGTCTTCATCCAATGCCCGACTTGCCTCCTTAGGATTTGTCCAAACTGCCACACGGACGCGCACGATGGCCTCACTTGTTCCGAGTCGAGCGGCGGAGACGATCTTTTCAGAGATTGGGCAGGCAAGCATGACGTCAAGCAGTGTCCGGGTTGTAAGATTGCGATAGAGAAAGACGAGGGGTGTAACCATATGATGTGCACGATGTGCAAAACGCATATCTGCTGGGTGTGCTTGCAGACGTTCCCGAACGGGGAGGGCATATACGGACATATGCGCAGCGAGCATGGCGATTTCGGGCTGGGACCTATTATTTGAGCTTGAAACCTAATTGCAAAACGCAGAGAATTTGGGAATTGGAAGTTACGGGACGATTACGGCGTAATTTCACGAATGCACTCCCAAAACGATAGACCAGTTTCAATCATTGTTGATGTTCAGCAGGATTTGGCCCTTTCGGATGGATGCATCAGTAGTCTCCCGTAGTCTTTTTTATTGTATTGATCGACGACTTACTCATCTGTACTTAGAGGCGCAGGCCAAATTGCTGGACATTATGTAACAACTACCGTATTGTCGTTATCCAATACGCACGCATTGGTCCTTTCCGTCTTGGCTCCTGACCCAGTGTGGACCGTAGTCCACACTGCGGTCTTTCACTTGGATCCATATTGTCGACATCGCTGGGACCTTCGTCCAGTCATGGACCTCAAATATTGCTGCGTATTCATGCTGCAGATGCCGTTCACACTTTACCAATAATACCAGTGTATATCTTCTTCGTTCGTGTGCTACCAACTGAACTTGAGCTTACAATTGTACGTGCAGATATTCCGGCATATATATGCAAGAATCACTTGAGTTAGTTTGTCGCAAGCGAAAACTGGAGAATCTGAACGACTAAGCCCTTTTGGCCCCGGACAGGAGACTCGCTATTCCTCTGGACCGAATGGTTGCGAGTCTGCAAGGAAAACGGGACCTGTCGCTTGTGAAACGAAGTATGCTTCCGCAGATAATCGTAAAGAATGTTGGAAAGACGACTGATCCCCTTGGTGCGCTGTCTTCCTTATGTCTGGAATTGTTAATAGCCGCTCTAGCATCCATATTCA
Source organism: Flammula alnicola (assembly GCA_015499995.1). Taxonomy (NCBI): domain Eukaryota; kingdom Fungi; phylum Basidiomycota; class Agaricomycetes; order Agaricales; family Strophariaceae; genus Flammula; species Flammula alnicola. The sequence continues at coordinate 223,283 of JADNRV010000067.1, forward strand.
AGCGAATGTCTGAAACTCCCGAGCAGCAGTCATCCTCAGGCTCAGCATTGGACTTCACGGTGGCCTACAAGGTACAAAAGTTTCCAGCAATTCCGTTGTCGTTTATCGGCATTAATTTTTTCTTCGGTTTAGAAATATACGATATATGGCAAGATCCCTATGTTAGTCGCTAGACAAGAACGGACTCTCGCGATTAATGGTGACTATACATGTCCGTACCATGCGAGACCTACCTTGCGTGTTCCGGGCAACTTTTGGGCTGAGCTTTCCTTGTCAGATCATGCCTTCCACTAATAAGGCCCGAGTGGTTTTCGACAGTGGCAAGACGTCGTCGTACCACATCAAGAGCATCGCAAATTGCCAGCAATCTACCAAGACATCCTCTATCTTCAGATTAATCCTCAGTCGTGGTCCTGCAAATAAACGCTACGACTTCCAGGCTGAGAGTCCGAGACTTGCAGGTACATTGTTGGTCTGTTGGAGGTGCTTCTACGACGCAATCTGTGCTACTGAACCATCGTTGTAGCTGAGATCGTGCAGAACATTAAGAACCTCAAGGCTGCTCTGGAGCGCTCTGGGACACAAATCGCGAAGGAGTCGGCAGGTTGTGTTATAAGATCTTTTTATGTTTGCATCTACTACTGTATACCTGTGCCACGGTATTTAATTATGTATTGCAGTTCCCTCTCTGCATATTTATCGTGTATTTGTGTATTGCATCATTCTACCTCGCTAAACAATTTTAGGACGATTGGCATGATGATCGAGCAATATACCCTGGTCAGGACTGGAATGAAAAATATCAATGATGATGTAGTACAATGGTTGACAGAATGGCCGCGCTGGAAAGCTATTTGAAACAAGCAATGGATTTATTGATTCTATACTACTCCTGCATATCTTCTAATTTATTAAGGAGGCCTAGGTGAGTTTGCCATCTTGTTGAGCGAAGTCTACAAACTTCCTCATATAAGGCAGGATCTTCTTCTATAAGGACTTTTTCTGTGCGATAACCATATTCTACATACCTAAATAAACCACCAGGGGCAAACTGTGTGAAGGATACACGCCAGTCACCCTCAGCAACAGGAATGTTAGAGTGTGTGAATGTGGCAGAAGGAATGAGGATAAGGGAGCCTGGAGGAAATTCAATAACTAGCTTGAGTTCCCAGATTATAAAGTGGCCGCCTTTCTTGGGATCAAAGGAACCACCGGCTTGAATGGTACACCATGCAATTGGCAAGTCCATAATATCACGGTGCTTGAAGGTCCATACATCAGGGCCAAAGTTGAAAGCCGCGCAGGGATAGACACTATTAGGGAAGTTGCGTCTGAGATGTGGCATTTTGTTGTAAAGGGGATCCAAAGTTTCCTTGCAGTATTTGTAGACATCAGGGGCCCACAATGCAAGGGAAGCTAAGGGGTGTTGATTAATAAGGAATAGATCAAGAAAATAGAAACCAAGCCTACCACTGGCATGAGTAGCAAGACGGCTAATATCTTTATTGGCAACTAATCGTTGGGCCATTTCTGTGTTCTGATGGTTATTCAGATTAACGGGCTTCAACGTTCCTTTTCCGTGCATAACACCAATATTCATGGCAGGAGTGGCACTACGGTGGTGCTGAACCTCATCAGGGCGGAAAGTACCCTTGCGGCCTTCCTCCAGAATCGTTGAGAAGGCACGCTCAGCTGCTCGATCATATCCTGGATCGTCAGGGCGGCCGACTAGAACTCCAATGATCCGCCCATTCTTATCCACAATTGGCCTGTCGGTGCTGTAGAGGTGTCAGAAGGAGAATTGAATTATATGTATATTACGCACCGTCCGTCCCAGCCAATAACCTGAAACCCTCGAGCACTGAGCTGCTCGACCGTGTACTTCACCTTGCGCCCCTCAAGATCACTGCGCTTTGCACAGTAAGCGCCAGAGGCGGCAGGCGCATCCGCGAACTCGAAAGTAGTCGAAATGGGCACGGCGTTCTTGACGATTCTTTCTTTCACTTCTGCGCGAGCATACTGACCATTTATTGACTTCTCCTCTTTACGACGCCGTTTTCGCCGAGCATGAGAGCCCGAAATTGGCTGGCCATCCCTCTTGGTGTCTGAAGTAGAGGCAGAGGTAGAGCTGGACGCAATCTGCACAGGCAAAGGTGTGACAGTAGGCAAGGAGTTGGCTTCAATGGGAGGAGATGGGCAGGTGGTAGGCTGTTCTTGATCAAAAGAGTCCAGGAGTACAGACTGCTCTGCTGTCGATGACTGCAAGAGAACGTCGAATTCAACATTGCACACAATAGGCTCGTAAGGAGAGAAGGTCCTTCCGGACCTTGTCTAAGAGAAAAGCTAAGCAAAGAAGAATGTTTTTTTAGAGATAACCGTATCACTTACAGAGCGTTCGAGAGGGCGGCGGTCCATCGATCTACAGAGAAAAGCATGTTAGCCACATGTTTGAGCAAGAACGACAGCCCCGTCGGAAAGGCAGACGAGCTGCATGAGTGGAGGAGAATGCTTACCTGCTTATGAGTCCGAGTCTCTCTTAACGATCCATTTTGGGATATCTCGTCAAGAGAGTCTGGGACACAACCAACTAGATAACCGGGACCTTCTCTTACAACTTTCGACCGTTTATTGCCCACCCCATCTCGTTTTAAAATTAATTTTTTTGCTGGTAATATAGACGATGGTCGTGAAAGGCTACCTCGCCCTTTACAATTTTAAATCCATTGCACATTCATTCATAAATGCCCTCAATCTGAAGACGCTTTTTGGCAGTGGCTGTGCCCTCAGCCTTTACCCGAATATCTCTCGATATCTTTTGCACCTCCCCAAGCCTTCAGCAAACCTATTTGAGTATCTAGGATCATTTAAGAGCTCTCACAGAGAATGCCACAGTTTTCAGTGATGAAATTCGGTCAACTTCCAATGAAAAACGGTGGAAGAGCTACTACCAGCTAAATTTGTAAGCGAATGTCCCGGTTATGTAGTCTAAGTTGGTTGTGTCCCAGACTCTCTTGACGGACCCGCCTAATTGGGACAGTTAAGAGAGCTGGTCTGAGACTAACGCTGACACTGGATGCAAACAATGAGGCGGGTGACGAGGCGGTTGACGGTTGACTACTAGTGTCACTACTCACGGTTAATGCACGCTTGTTCGAATCGCGGCGATGCGGCCCGGAGTCACCTGCCTACCACGGTTAGTACTAGTAGTAGTAGTATAAGTACATGCTCGCTCGCGACCGAACATCCATGATAGAGATCCGAGGACTCAAGCTCGCTAGATGATTAAATAATCCCATGTCTACTGCGCCCATCGATGGATATTATCCAGGTTTGTTGGGCATCTGGGACTTCGCACGGGAGGTCCGCCTGGCGTTGCTTGCCTCTTTGGACGCCGCCGTTGTCTTATCAGGACGAGGCTCGTCTCATCACCACCAAGGGTGTGCACAACATCAAGGATCTCGGCGAGGAGCACCTTCAACTGCAAGGTGTCAAATGCAATCCCTGAGTGTTCATGTCCGAGGTCATGTTCAGCGTGACGAGGAGAGGCAGCAAGGGCATCAAGCGACACTCTTCTTCGTCATATGGAAACATGGAAACATCGGGGGGACACCATACAGATCGTGTACAGATCAGGACGGGGATGGGTGGCGATAAAGGATGCTTACCACTGCACAACGCCAGCGGCGGCCACGGGCAAATGGACAGACACAGAGGGTGCGCGCGAGTACGAGAGGGGAACAGAAACGTAGCGCAAGACGTTTATTCACGTCAGAGAGCACCATCCGAGGTCGGGGAAAAGACGTACCAGCGGGCTTGGATCCCGTCCCTCCGCCCCTACCACCCTCTTTGCCAGTCGGCTTGAGCCGCGCTTACACTTCTCCAGGATTTGAGGCATCGTTGTACCGACGAGGAGGGACGGACTGTGTAAACGTTGGGATAGGTAAGTAACAAGTTTCTTGTGTTGAAATGAGCGAGACCTCTCTTCTGCACGTTCGCAGCGGGCGGTTACTTTGGTTTATTTGTTCGTTTACTGAATATTACATAGGAACCCCCTCGTGAAAGTGTACTTTACGAGACTCGCTCCTACGCCCAACGCGGACCCGCTCGTGTACTCGCTCGCGAACAACGGGTGGATCCTTGGGGTTCAGAAACATACGAAGAGTTGGCAGGTAGACGCAAATGCGGAGATAGGAGGGCATGGGTGCGATCAAATCCTGGACTTGTGACATATGAGCGAGGTACCGCAGGTCGCTGAAGACGGACATGAACTGTTTGGATTTGATTTGAAAGGAAACGAGTCGACGTCAATGGTACCGGTGGTGTTTCAAGTGGTTGGTGTTGACGGAACTCCTGCTGCTGTGCCTTGGATAGACGATCCGTCTTTCTACAATCCGGTTGGTGAAAAAGCTGGTGATGATTGCAAGCAGGCGCTGCATCATTCGATGGTTTCTCGTTAGATGTCCAGGTACCGATGGGATGGTGAAAAGCTGCAAGGCAAAGTACTTGATGCTCGGCTCGGCTTCGCAATCGACGAGGAAATAGGCGTCGATGACTCCATGGTAGATGTTTGCAAAGTGGCCGGCTGCGCAAAGTTTAAGTAATTAGAAGAATGAGTTCACATGAGCAGAGATATACCAATTGCCAGCTTGTGTGCCCTGCTAACTGAAATAACCGACAGATACCTCCTTCAAACTCAACCTTGAACGCGTGTGATAAAGGAGAAGTGTGTCGATCCTCGTCAGGTTCGGGAACTCTCCGGTCCTCCAAATTCAATGCGTATGGCAGTGTCAAATATTTCGTGAACGAGTCTCGCCTTCTCGGACTCAGCAACTCTGCCGCCAGCGCCTCCCTGCTCACCAACGGGTCTGTCCCAAGCCTGCATCGTTTTAAATCTAGAAGCCATTCGTTGATGACGCCAACAACCTGCTCGCAAAATGTGTCGTCACTCCGAGGTCGATCTGTGTAATTACTTGAGCGGTTTCCACTGGCAGGAGCCTCGTTACATTGGAGTTCATGTCGATAATTTCTCGATCTTGCTCGTCCACCAGCCGAACCAGTGCGGTAGCATCCTCTGGTGTGCGGTTCGCATATCCACCATAAGTTTCGTGACTTCATCGAAGGAGTGTTTGTCGCCATTCCACAACACGTTCATAATGGGGTCGGCGGAAGGCTGCAAACGGAGATCAGTCTCATTCGTTCGCAGGTACCATTGGCTCATCCGGTGAATAATTGAGTGTGTCCAACAGGAAACCCAAAGCAAATCCAATGGTTCGCCTCATGGAATCCTTAAGATCCGGGGGTGGCGACACGAAAAGGATAATTTGGCGCTGGATGGCAGTCATTTGGCATCGGTTTGAATATCAAACGAGGTGTCGTATCTTGTGGGTCGTCCGGGCCGGCAGGTGGGTTAACCGGTTATGCCTCTTCGTCGCCAGTCGCAGCAACCCCCAGATTGCTGAGCGATGACGTTCTACATGTGTTCATTGTGGTCAGTGGCATGGAAGCACCGAGAGCACAAAACACAGCTATCGTCCAATGCACAATCTCTTCGCGATCTCGTTAGACAAGGTAGAATATAATAAGTACACGATTACGCACTTGCATCTGTAACAGCTTTCCCCCTTCTTGAAGATATGGCTACAAGGTTTGCCGGGCACAGTGGATCTTCCTTTCCCGCCCCTCCGAATCCTATCGACGTCTGATATTCACTGAGCAGGACATGGGGTAGCACCTGCGAGACACCACCGGGCAGAAACATTTGCGGGTATTGACCCATGAACGCGACGTAAAGTTTCATTATGATCTCTGGAGTCGGCGCGTGCAATGGGGTGAAGACATATTTGCGCGATCCTGGCATGATCTCGAGCGAGAACTGAGGTCCGAGAGGAGGTCGCTGAGGCTTGAAGGCGGTCACCGCGAGAGGAAGAATGCTTAGAGATCTGACATTGTGGAGGTTGTGGATTGTAGACATCGTGCAGTCGTATGTGTGCTACGCGTCGGAGTAACCGCAGCCCGGTAGCTTTTCCCAAAGGGTTTTAATGCACCCTGGGCGTGCAGAAGATTGGCATTCAAATGGCAGAGAGTAGCCATGGAAATTATCTGCAGACGAGTTGTTAGACTGGTGCCACACAGCACTACTACCACAACCTGTGATCCTCCTTTCCAATCCACCTGTGTGTTATCAATGCCTGTCATGCTCAATGGGCATCTTTGTTGAAGCCATGCACATGAGGTTCCGAGAAAGGGAGATTGTGGGATGTCATTGTGGCAGATCAGTGAATGCAACTATCTATAAATCTACAGGCTAACGATGAAGTATAATAGCGTGCTAGCAGATTAAAGACAGATGAGTCTCTCATCCAGTGCTCGGGTAAATTTGCAGAGTGCATTCTCCGTCACAATGTAATCCATCCCCACAGCAGCTTGTTGTTCATCATCCAGACAGTCCGATAACTCTTTATGGGTTCTTGGGAAAGCCGCGACACACTGAGCCAAGTCCACCTTTACAGGTTTGCCTTTTGGCGTAAGGTCGCGCTTCTTAACAAATCCTATACATTCCCAGGTATCAATGGGCGCCTTGTTAATATGCTGGATGAGAAAACCCATATTATCCGCTGTCGGTGCAAGTATGGATTCTGAATAACTGAGATCAGCACAAGCAAGATAGGCCGCAAGAGCTCCGAGTTCGGGGAAACGCGCAGGCCGATTGACCGGTCTGAAGTATCTGAAGAAATCCATGAATGTAGGGGGGTCGGCGCTATCGAGACCAGGCCATCTGTGGAGAAGCAATTGCTCCCAATATTTATCGACGAGCTCGTTGACCTTCTGTTCGTTAGATTTTTTGCAGTTGTAGCGACCATAGGCTCCGGGATTGCAATAATAGCTATAATCTTGATCGGCAGCTTCCCTACGAGCCTTGCGGAAGTCGTCGGGCGAGGAGAAGAGTGACCTTTCATTTCGGGAAAAAGGGGTGCCACAGGTGATACTTCGGAAGATCAATATGCTGAATAGGCCCTCCAACGTCAGTACTACATCTCTAGAAAATGGTCCAGCGGCCTGGCGGAGGTGCGTTCTGGAAGGGGAAAGCTCGCGGAAGGGCGAATAGTAATCGGGGTCGGAGACGAGTTTCTGATACAATTTGACATTATTGATCTTCTCGTTCATGACGATAACCTTGTAACAGTCCGTGAAGAATTGTTTGAATAATTCAAGATGGTCTTGATATATCTCTCTGACTTGCAGAGGTTCAGTATCGATAGGCAATCCATGACCGGAGGCCTGTGCAGGAACATTTTTTGAGCATATGTCTCCTGCCAAAAAACTGCGAACCAGCGAAGCAATACGACCCATATTCTTGCGCATAGAAGACCGATTGTCGAATAGCGGATGGTCGGAAGGTGGCAAAGCAGCACAAGGGTCGAAAGTAATAGGACCAGTCCCACGGAAAGTGCTCCCCGAAACGTGCATATAAATATCCCATGTCGCATTTAGCATGAGAGCATCATGGCCGATGTCGCGCGTCAATAGGTGGATGAAGTAGGCTTTCCACAGCAAACGATCATCCTGCGGATAATCGATCCATGCAGCCAACACATGTACAATGCTATTGATGAGATATTCATTGTAAGGCTCTGCATCAACTCCAGGAGCAGTACTGAGGTCCGTAACACAACCCTCGCTCGGGAGGTCAATGTCATACGCACTGGCAAGGAAGACTGCTTGAGGATCCCGTGCCTTCATGCCTTTGTCCATAGAGTGGACCAACGAAGAAAGCCACGTCGCTGAACCATCGTAACCACCCAGAATTCGACGAACGGTGTTTGGAACATATACGTTCAACCATGTCCAGAACGTGTAAAATGTAAACATTATGCAGGATCGTTCCTGCCGGAGTAAGAGGGAGTTTGCACGTTCATTTGACTGGTAATAACCTAGTCCTAGCCAACCCGATCGAATTATAGGAATGGATGTGTTGGCAAGCGGCTCAGATACGATGGCCTCGTAGTAGCTGTTTAGCGCGGATGCGTAAGGGTCTGCTTCGGTTCCATATCCACTAGCGGCCAGTCCTATGATGCTGTTGTGAACATCACTCAATTCACGGGATACAACACTACAGGTTATAGATTTGAAGTGCGTCGGCAATTCTGATTGAAGGATTTACTAAACGATGTACAGCAGATAGTATTGTTTACCCACCAGCATGAAATTCGTGCCCCTCGATAACGTCGCCACCTTGGTCGCTGTCGCTATCGACGTCATCGTCGATGACCCAGGGACGATCTGAAGAACATCCAATTGTATCAAATTTATCCAAGTCACGGCGAGATTTCTTAGTTCTCGAACGCGTAGCACGATGAGAAACGGTCAATGAAGTTCCTTCTCCTTGACCGCTACGCGGCTCAAAAGATGAAACCAGTTTCAGATATCCATCGCCGTCCCATTGAACGTGTGTCATGTCTTCACCTATACACTAATCAGTACGTGCACTTATGACCAAGTGTTTTTAAGGCTATCACCTTCAGATTCGGAATCAGAATCCACCTCTGCACTTGTGAGAGATACCTTGCGCCTTTTAGTACCCGGTAACGCTGCTGCAGCATTTCGTATGTACTTAACCGTGTTATAATTTGAAAAAAATGGCAATAAGACCGACCTAACGCGGTGGAAGGCCTCTTCTTAGATTGAGCGTTACCAGATGTTGACGCGGATACGGGAACGGGAACAGCTGATTCGGCAGGGATAGGTGCCAAGACAGATGCACCGACCGTGCCAGAAGAATGGTCGATGGCTAACGACGCAGAGGCAGAGCTAGTCACGCTAAGGGAAGAGGATCCTCCAGGAGCATTACGCAAGACGCGATATGTATTGTTCGCGCTGGTCGCATTGGAAGCACTCTGCTCGGTGGTGTTGATTCCGACGGCCTCGCCTCGACCCAAAGCAGCGCTCTGTCTAGTGACCGGGCCTCCGGCGGTGCTGGACGTGTCGTCAGGTGGAGATGTAGTCGCTGAAGCAGCGGCAGCTTTGGAAGAACCGGCAGACGAAGATTTCGCTAGCTCGAAGTGAATACAAACCGTGTTTGAAAAATATGAAGCAGACTTACCAATGTTTTTGGACTTGCTTTTCTTCTTCCTGGTTTTCTTGGGAGGCTTCGGAGGCTGTGTTGGACGTCCATTTATCTCGTATCCAGTATAATTAAGATTGTCGATTTTTGATAAGTCGACCTTGCCCTTGACGACAGCAAACGGGATGTGGCTTGCATAGTGCTCGTAGTATGTTCTCCATGCCTCGTAACGCTCAGTCAACATGTCATGCTGGCTAACCATTTTTTCACGCTCGACCAAATCGGCTGATGCTTGAGCATTGAGAGATCGCCAGCCAGGACCCAAAACCCATGGACCCACGCGCCTTCGAGTGCCGTCCCCAGTTACAAAAGAAAACGAGTTGAGAAAGGCGTCGCTGTCGACTCTAGCTTCAATCTCGGGATCCAGTTGTCCAAGTACATACACGGCGATGTTGAGAAATGCGCGACAAAGGAACTTCATGATAGCCGATCGAGGCATCAAGGAAGGACCATCTTCGGTAATTGTAGAATGTCCCGCATGCCAACGACGAGGGGTAAGACTAAACAATATTGAAAATATTATTACGAGCAATGTTGTTACTAACAATCGGACCTACTCAGGCGCAATAGACTCGGGAGGCGCGTAGAAACTCTCGCGGTTTCCCAATGCACACAAAGGTACCTTATGAACTCGCGTGGTCATACCGGTAGGCGGATAGGCAACCAGAGTTACCCGGGCTGCCCGCTGCATTTCCTCGTCAGAGACATCAGCAGGTGCAATGGGAGGCGTTCCGGAATGCTCTCTGTTTGCTTGAAAACAGACGGACGTAAAAGGTTCTGCCATCACGAAAACCCCGGCATACAGGAGACAGAATAAACCTGGGTTGAACGATGGTGGAAGATCTGACAAGCAGACCATGTGTGTAAAGTAGGCCGGGTTGTCTCCCTCGTCAATATGCTTCTCTCCAGCCTCGCCCATAGAATCAGCAAGCGTAGTCGCTAATGAGACCATAAATAAACATATGAATCAAATCAACAAGAATGAGTACTTACACGAAGTTGGCAATTGAGCCGGCGCAATGTTGAGCTGAGCAGCGCCAAATATGTTGTTGTTTTCGACGCCTAGGGCAGGAAGATTAAGGAGCTCCCCATTGGTGGTGAGGTTAGCGCTTGGGTCCCATCGCGATAGCTTGCATGGCCATTTCAGAGGAAACCTGACCGATCCTGTCAGCTACTAGATCTCCGAATAAATGGTATACGCACCCGAAGAAGGTCTTCACGCATAGAGAGCGACTCCGGGGTGTTATCCTTGAGTTTTCCGTCGCGGCACGGTGCGGTTATCCTGGTCCACTTCTCGTGAGACAAACCATAGGAATAACAGCGACCGTTGCGGACACGGGAAGGCGGAGGAGAGGTTCGCTCAAAGGCGGTACCACCACTAATGATGCCATGGGCGTCCACATATGGTTCACAATCCGAACGCAGATTCCGAGGGCCGAGTGCTCTATCACGAGCATCGATAGCCTCCTTTTTCAAAGAGTCAGAGAAGAGGTTGCTGAAAAGCAACGTGAGCCGCGAAGCGAATCAGTAGGAAGCTAAACGTAACGTACCCATTGTTAACCCACATAACCGGCACGTCTTTGACTCCGCTCGCAGGTGAGGTCGTGAGCCGACAGAAGACCATGTCGTGAGCGTGGAGCCTGAGATAGCCTTAGAAGAAATGGGATATGAGACGATATGAACCCATCAGATAAAACAAAATATATCTACCATTGGCCAGGGCAGTAGCTTCGTTCCCGGGTACTTTAAGTTTCGTCGTCTCAAGTTCGAAGGCGAGAGCCATAGCCTCGGGAGAACCGTCTTGGATGAAATAATAAGAACGCCCGTCACCGTGATTTTTGGGATGGTTGTGCATCAAGTACAAGTCGGGATGGCCAGCGAGAGACCGAGTGGCTGGGAGCTCGATCTTAGTATCGTTGATGCCGATAGGATTCATAGCAGCGGGAGTATATGTGCGCAGTATTTTTGAAGCGTCAAATCGGATGAGAGTAGGAAGAAAAATCGGCCGCTACTTGTAGTACCAAAGGTCTCGTATCTACCAGATGTGACGAAATACCCGCGATTCTTCAGCGGGCCATACGCTGAAGGATCGAGACCTAAATATATACGGATCAGAACGTGTTCAGCAAAGGCTTACAACGTTGGAGCCTTACCTATGTCTCCGTGTCTCCAGAGAGACTAACGTCATTGGCGACTGCTCGTAGTACCATGCCCGCCAGATATGACGCGACATCGGCGATTCTTCAGCGGGCCATACGCTGAAGGATCGAGACCTAAATATATATATATGGATCAGAACGTATTCAGGAAAGTCTTACAACGTCAGAAGCTTACCTGTGTCTCCTATATTTCTCCTATCGAATGGTCTCATACAATTAGGAGAAAGGATGGGATCCGGCATTCCCATCGAAGAAGTTGCTGATGAGATGTGCCGCCATGAATGATATTGTGGCATAGGCAGAAATGGACCACGACCTCGCATATTCCATTCGTGGACTGCACAAAATTGAACAGGTTGGGCAAGCTGCAAGCGAAGTCCGAGAGCTCTGAGAGACGTTCAATGTTCGAAAAATCTCCCGGTCCATTTCCGATTATGTTCGTGAGTTGATTAGAGCATAAAGGAATCCGTCAATAATTCGCGCCTCGATGACGTGTAGAGGATGCCACACGTACTCTCGAACGCAGTATTCCTGGCACCGCACCTGGCAAGGGCAAGGCTCGTTTCGACATTCTAGAGCCTTGACACACAGTCAAAGACTGCCCTTTTTGTGGATATCTAGACACGAAAATTCTTCAATTTTCTGCATATATGTATAGAGTATTTGAGCGTGTAAGACGATCAAGGAAGAATTGGCCAAGATGCACAATGGGCCCGCACCGGCGTTGAGTGACACGGGCAAGAGCTCCTCCTGCTGAAGATTTTTCCCAATGGCACCATCTTGCGATGGCAACACAAAATACGATGTCAAGTTGAGCGAACCAAACACGCCGACCCGGGACGGTTGGAGGATATAAGGGTGCTGCAGAGGGCTATCCCAATGCAAAAGCACGAATTAAGAGTGACTCGACGTTCCATTCACCCTTAGAGAAGGGATGCTCGCTTCGCTCGCAATAGTCCTCGGAGCAATCCAGAGGGCGATCGTGGTTGAGGCCTAAGGCCTGAGGGAGAAAGAAAGCGACGAAGATTGCCCGCTGTTTGGCTCAACCTCTCCTACTAGGCAAGACGCTGCAACGGGCTATCCCCTTACAAACGCCAGTAATCCTGCTAGAAGATGGAGGGAGATACGCAATTGACAATACACGTAGATGAACGCCAACCTCGCCTAGCTGAACTAGACTTAAGGCGCTGCAAAGGGCTATCCCCTTGCAAATGCCAGTAATCCTGCTAAGTAGTGTGAATCGGATGAGGTTGTCAGTCAGACTCACAGCGACAGTGAGCGAGTTCTCAGTTGAGTGAGTATTTGTTTGGTTGGGAACTTTGGAAACCCCGGGCCGGACTTATCACAGCCAGCGTGTCACTCTCGCTGGCGTCCTCATCCGACTCAGAGTCATCGTCTCTTCCAATGGACTTCAGGAGTGTCTCAGACGGACTCGTTTGAGATAATTCGGAGCCATATGCTTGAATTTTTAAGAGCAAGGCTGCAACTCAGGAAGCCAAGAAGCTAGAAGAGTCTGCAGTAGTGGACGACATCGCCAATAAAATCCAGTCCTTGTATGACAACTACACCAGCGGTATGTTTCTTTCGTCCTTTTCAATTGAGAACGGTCTACGATGGCTTGATCGATAATACTCTCAATTTAGGTATACGCTGGGTCCACGTCTTCTGGATAATTCGTTCCACGTTGATGTCATCCGCATGGCAATGACAAGGAACATTGGAGCTCGATACCAAGATATCCAGGAGGAAGTTGTTCGGGCCTATAACGAAGCTATTCCAAGCACGGCAAACGGTTTGTAGTTCACCACCTCTTTGCTGACTGTTATCTGAAATCTAAAAAGGTTGGGTCTCCCTTACGGCCTACGATCTTCAAGTCGACGTGATCTCTAGGGTTTCATCCCGTTATTTTGTCGGGAAGCCTTTGTGTCTGTGCTAATTTTGCCACTGAAACGCATTTTCTGACACCTTTCCACTGACCCAGGTGAAAATCTAGAATTCCGCCGTGTCTGTGAGCGAGCGACCATGGAGATATTTAAGGGAAGGTTTATTCGAATTTTTCCAACCTTCATGCGACCGTGGGTCTCAAGTTAATGCCCTTGTGGCTCCATATCTTATATTATTTTTAGGCTTGGATCCTGGCTTTTGACAGATATTCACGGTCTGCGAGCTAAGATGGAGGAATTTCTTCGACCATTGATCGCCCACAGACTCGAGCAAGAAAAAACGTACGGCGCTGAATGGCCAGGTAAACCTGTAAGATCCTCCTGGCAGGAGATTGTCGAGAGTCGAATGAATTTCATATATGAATTCCAGAACGATCTTATCGCCTGGCTTATGGATGCGGCTAGGGCTGCTGGCGAAGAAATAATGGCTGCCGACCTCAGCAGTAGAGTGCTTTTCATAAGCTTCGGCGCTATCCACACCTCTTCGGCCGTATGCCCTTCTGACAAAGAAATTTTTATTCACATTAACTCTATACTATCCAGGCATTCACAGCTGCACTGTATCAGTTATGTCTAAGCCCGCAAGACGCCCAAGAGCTTCGGGAAGAAGTCGAACGAGTTGTCAGTCACGAAGGATGGTCGAAGGCGGCTTTGGGGAAGATGCATAAGGTTGATAGTTACTTGCGTGAATCCCAACGGATTCATTTCATGTCAGTTCGTATGTCATGCCTCTCGTTCTTAACAAGATTTGACCTAATTCTAATCCTCTTACGGCTTTTTGCAGTTACGATGGGCAGGACTGTCTTGAAGGACTTCACATTTTCCGATGGTACTATCATCCCTAAAAACACGAGCCTGGCAGTGAACGTCTCTCAAGATATATATCCTGATCCACATGTTTTCAATGACTTCCGTTTCGTTCGGAAAGATGGAGAAGCCCAACCTTTAGTCGCAACCCCGACGCCCGCGATTTTGGTGTGCTATTCATCCACCACCCGAGTCATCTGCGCCCCAGAGCCTTGAAGACTTTTGTGCTTTGAATCCTCAGCGCAAGGGCCAGTTCAACTTTGACTGCGTTATCGAGCACTTTCCCAATGGCCATATTGTATCTGCTGCTGTACATCCAGCTCCTCGCGACTTGGGGTCCTCTATGCAATGTGACATGCTCCAGAATGGGCGCTTATTAGCATGATCATATTTGGATGTCTATTTAGACTCACTAGGTTCCCGTCCTCTTCGTCTTGCTACTCAGACTGTCGTCGATCATCTCTGCCTCTTCGTCTACCTCCTCTCTCGCTCTCTCGCTCAACGACGCTTCAAACATGGTTGGTACACAAGATGGAACCGTTTACATCGACGGTGAGTTGTAATCTGCCTTTCGTCATTGCTTGCGGTTCCCATTGATCTCTTTTTTTCAGTATCCACGATGACTGAACCGAGTAAGTCTCTTTGGAATCGTGCTCGAATACTGAACTCACTTTGAGCAGTAGACGGTACTTCCGCCAGCGATACTGGAAGCGATGGTAAATCTCTAATGATAGCATACGTTCCACAACCTGACCTTCCTAGACTTGACGACAACGACCACCCCCACCCTGCGCACTTATGCACTCTCGTCGCACGACAGTAAGTACGCAACTCGTTTCTTTTGGTTTCTCGTTAACCTTAGAGATAGATATCTGGATATCCGGCGGCTCCTTCCAAGATGTTTCAATTCATGCAAATAACCTCCTCGTTTCGGGAGGGACTTGGGTGGAAACTCATTTGAACGGTAATAAGCATTCCCCTTTCTTTCGATTTTCGGCGCTGGGCTCATCATTTCTTATGCATATTCCTCTATCATTCTTCAATCACCTGTGCAAACTATTCATGGTTACGTTCACCCGTGCTTTTCTAATCGTGCATCTTAAATCTTCGTGGTTTACCCCTTTCCTTTCATCTTGTTTCCTTTTTAAAACTAAACCAAACCCCGTAAAACTGAAATTATGCCCGCGTTGTACTCTTATAACAAAGAATTGCGAGTTCTTAAGGAAAAGGAAAAAGTGCTAAGTCAAGAAAACAGAGCGTTGAAGCAAGAGAACGAAGCGTTGTATAAAGAAATTGCGCTTTTGAAGATGAAATTGCTAGAGAATGGACAGAATTAATAGTTATAGATAACCACCGTAATAACCACCTTCCTCATGAGGTGATGGAATCTTGATTTCCGCATCTGGTGTTATCGTTATCTTATCATCTTATCGCCTTTATTGACAGATGTTATTTGATCTCTTCCTCGACACTTTTGACTTGAATCGGAATTCTAGAAAGTCGACACTTTCTTAAGTCAGAGTGAGAATCACGTGACAAAGAAAATAGTCTACGTGATGAAGAAGTGCGATACTGCTCTAAGTCTTCTGCTTCGACAGCAGACGCACTATCTTCCCCCGCGCTCAGATTCACCCCGCCCAGCGGAAAATCACTTTGACCTATCCATGCTAGCTTTATTCTTCACGAGCTACCATGATGGGATGCTCTCAACGCGCGGAATCCATTACCGGAGCGGGTCTGGGAGAAGAAACGAACTTTGGTTTCCATCAGGGATGGATACGGTGCAATTCTTCTTTCTTTGAACTTATCGATTTGATGACTGCTACTCCCAACGCCTTAATCTACGCGAATAGTGGGGAATCCCTTACCGATGACGGTCTGAGCGAAGATGCGGCGGTTACTTCTTGCAACACATGTGAACACAATCGGCTGAATTAGCGCCCGATTAAAGACCAAGGAGCTGGCCAAGTGTTACCGAAAAACTTGACATCCAGATGCGAGAAGCAGAAATTTGAGTGTGGCGTGAACCGGTACGTCTTTTTCATTCTTTTCTGATCATGTTCTATGCACACATATCTGACTTGTTCGTTCTTTCTTTCTATCTATGCTCTTCTCCTTTCATGCTCGAATGCTGTTCTGCACTATTCGCCATGCGACTACTGGGTGCTTGATTGCGTATTCGCGCATGCTGAATGTTGCTTGTGGCTGCTGGGTGCTGGAGTTATTACTCGCACATGCTGGGCGCTGGATGCCTTTCATGGCTCGCGTACGCTGGTCTTCATGTTCACGTTAACGAACCTCTGTTGAATGCTGGGTGCTGGAGTTCATACTCGCACATGCTGGACGCTGGATGCCTTCCATGGCTCGCGTCATATGCTGGTCTTCATGTTCACGTTAACGAACCTCTGTTGAATGCTGGGTGCTAGAGTTCATACTCGCACATGCTGGACGCTGGATGCCTTTCATGGCTCGCGTTGTATGCTGGTCTTCATGTTCATGTTAACGAACCTCTGTTGAATGCTGGGTGCTGGAGTTCGTACTCGCACATGCTGGACGCTGGATGCCTTTCATGGCTCGCGTCGTATGCTGGTCTTCATGTTCACGTTAACGAACCTCTGTTGAATGCTGGGTGCTGGAGTTTATACTCGCACTTGCTGGACGCTGAATGCCTTTCATGGGTCGCATATGCTGGCCTTCATGTTCACGTCAACGAACCTCTGTTGAACGGGTCTTCATGTTCTTGTTAACGAACCTCTGCTGGATACTGGATGTTGGATGTTGTCTGTGACTCCTCCATGTTCATTGAATTGAATTGACGGATGCTGGATGCCTCACATGGCTCACATATGCTGGACGCTGGATGCCTTTTATGGCTCGCGTATGCTGAAGTTCATGTTAACAAACCTCTATTGAATGGGATGTCGTTTACGACTCCTCTATGTGCTTTTTATTGAATTACTGGATGCTGGATGCCTTACATCGTAACGTGACTCGCATATGCCGGATGCCGGATGCCTTTCATGGCTCGCATATGCTGACCTTCATGTTCATATTCGAACCTCTGTTGGATGCTCGGTGCTGGATGTCGTTTGCGACTTTTCCGTATTCATTACATGGAATTGCTCGATGCTGGTTGCCTTACATGGCTGAATTGCTGGATGCCGGTTGCCTTACATAGCTCGCGTACATAGCTCGCGTATACTGTATGCTCGATTTCACATTCCACTGCCGATTATTTTATCAACGTTCGCACTGCCTGCTATTTGCTGTCCCACATACCACTACCGATTATTTCATCAAGACTCACGCTCCCTCCCTTGCAAATGCAGCGCGTGGCAGTACGAACTCAACAACCCCCATGCATCGTAAGCTCTAAGTGTATGCCGCAATGCGGCAACTTGTATTTCTCCAACTCATGTCACTCTGAATGCGGCCCTTGGACATGGGCGCACAACGGGGATTGACAAGTGGGGGTCTGGCGGAAGACTGCAGCCTTTCCTGCCCGATGAGATGATCATTTTGTCTCGCCAGAATATATCGCCAGGCCGGTCCGTAACCCTCGAATGTGTGAGGCAGTTTCCTAAGTAGAAGGGTTGTGCAGCGTTGGCGGAGTTAACGGATCATGTACTTCGTGCTGAGGCGAAATATGCCGCTGATGAGGAATGTACACCGTGTTCAAAAGATCAAAAAATTCCCTCTCGTCATCGTATAGGTCCACAACATGGCAGGCTACTACCATATGCTCCCCCTCTGGTTGTGGAATGGTGAATAAATTGGCGAAAGCTTCCGAGTGGTTCGCCAGTATCATCTGATGGACTCGCAGGAGCGTATTTTGGACACTGAGCACGATGAATCCATCGTAAAGCCATGATTTCGTATGGCGTGTTGGATTCGTCGATTTTAAGGTTGAAAATGATGGACCTGCCACGTATCGGGTGTATCTGGCGTAATGATTGTCGACAGATGTATATGGTGACGCCAGTGTGGCTCCACTGAATATTGCAATTGAGGTCTTGGAAGCCTGAGTCGCTGTATCGCCACAAATGTTTCCAATGGTATGGTATCTCGTTGGTTTCGCGTCGTCCAGAAAGATGTCTGGGAGAGTGGGAATGGAGCCTCAAGTTGCGGCTTCAACAATGAATATATGTTATTGTTTGAAGTTCTGCCGTTGCTACCAATTGGTGCTAGGTCTAGCAGCGGATCTCGCAGACTGACCGAGCAAGTTCTACGAGCAGAAAACACCTTGTCCTGCATGAGGGAATTGAGATATGCTAATGAGGACGCGCAGATCGTGGCACACATGCAACTGGAAGGCTTGTACATTTTCCCTAACATGTCGACTATCATACGAAAATGTTGTGTTACGGTCTAGAGTAGGTGTCAATCCGGCTGAGACAGACTTCAGACCAATCTTGCAGAGACCTTCAACCGGAGCCGCCCGCGATGGTGGCTTTGACACTCCGGATAAATCGATGGTCCTCGAGAACATCATCGACCATATTATGGACAGTTGTTGATGGTGTCTGATGAGCTGCTCTAGACGACGAAGGCGATTGTGGTCGAGTGAAAGATGTTTATGCTTGCGTTCTCAAGTGCTGGATCTGATCGGTTGCAATGCTTTCCTTGCGCGCTTATTATGATTATCTGCCATCTGCTGCATTTTGCACAAGGAAATGCCTCCTGTATTTCCAGTGACACTTACAATCTGAGCCCGTCTTCTAAGTTTTGGGGGCTACGATCTCGTATCGCTTTGCGTCGCCGGGCTCCTATGTTTTCAGGGATTAGCGAAACTCATCACATTGAATATGGCTTTCATATCCCACAGATCACCACAGCCCGCTTTGCACATGCCAAGCCTCGAGATTAAAGGAACCGCGTGCTGCGGCGCGGCGGTTGCCTTTTCCCCAAAACCTTAGATATAGATGTCATAGGACGTCACTATCTATTACATGCCGTGCAGTGAGATCTGAACAACATAGACCAAAGAAAGTCGGAAATGGGAAATCCGCCTCTCCGCCTCAGGCCGGACTCCGGCACGCTGTCCGGACCTCTCAGAGGCGAATTCTCCCTGGCTGCGAGCATTCTGTACAGATCCTCATAATATTTAAACATATCTACGATATATTCAGCTCTCGTAGGGCCAATTTACACGATGTTCGTATGAAAAAGCCCAAAGCGGCTAATGAATGATCTCTTCTCATCCAATTTCAAACGTAAGACAACCTTCACTTTTGAGATTCCGCCGCAAACTTTAAATATTTTGGGAAGCACAGCCACACTGTCCGCCGCGCCTTTGTTGATTATTTGGCCAAGGAACTCTAAAAATATATCGCCCCGACGTACATGTGACCGTGTCGGATTGTTCGTTTATTCCACTTCTGCGAAGCGCAGTTTTGCTCTCAACATACACCGTCGTCCAGTCTCGTCAGTTTGCTCGACCGCCATTACCGCCGCTACTCCATCACAACCGCGAGCAGTAAATTTGTGAGTCGCCGTGACAATGGTGTGAAGGCCTGAGGAGAGTCTCCGAGCGAGGAGACCAGGTAAGTCAACTGTCATGGACAACCTAGCTCGCTGATCCATCTTCCTTAATAACTAGGTCCAAAGAGCTTGAGGCTACGGCCTCACCTCTCCCTACACCCTTCGAACGCTTAACCTTGCGTTAACGGCGCTGTTGAACACCGCCCAAAAACGTCAAGCGAGAACTGCAATGCCAAAGGCAGCCGCACAGGACGTAAGGCGTACAGGTGGGATGAAGCAAGGTGAGAGGCACCCCTCCACCGCACCAACCTTGCCGATAACCACTTCAATTAGTAACCGACGCCATAACAAAGGCCCAGCTCTGCAAAAGGACTCAGGACAGTGACATCTCAAAATGAATGTCGGCAGGCGTAGGATCGTGTGGGGAGGGTGAAGGCGAGAAGGGCCGCCGAACGTGCCAGACATCATGCAAGTGCCGATAAGTGTCGCACCCACCAGCCGCTAAGCATTCACCAGCCGCTAAGCATTCACCGATCAAAGTAAGCCTCGCACCCACACCACTAACTGCAGTCCAGTCACAGCTACTGGCCATGCAAGATGATGCAAGACCTGGCCAGACGACGCCCCACCTCGCAAGGCTCAAGCACAGCGATAGACCCCAAATCCACGGTACGCTCGCCTGCAGTGATTCACGACGCATATGGCTGAACACGGCCAACGCGAGCACAGCCATCCCACCCCACGTGGTGCTGATGGTAGGTGCTTGCATACGAAGATTTGCGAGTCTATGGACGTAAGTATGTAGGTCTGATGTTGTTTTCGTGTATACATTGTGCATTAGATAGATATTGAATGAATACTTAATTATTTGCTATTAGTACCAATGTCCCCCTTTTAGCTAGTCTTTGAACTTTCGGGAATAAACGCTCTCGCATGTGCCAAATGTTTAGAAATATGCCGGGGGTGGGGCGCGGTGGTGTAGTGATACCATCGCTCGTGCTTTGCTGACGGCAAGGCCTAGGGTTCGAACCTGCCCCGAAACCCTTCCAGACACATTTTAGACACTGGGAGATTCTATCACTGTTATTACTTAAGCCGGAATCAATGATGTCTCTGTTGGATTAAGGTCGAGTGGTGGGTCCGGTGACATTAGCTGGATCTAGCGGCGTGTGAATAAGTAGCCTGACAGACTGGGAGGGAAAACTGTACCGTTTGTACCAATCTGGCACCGCATGTGGGAACGGAGTTGGGAGGGGTTAACTCGACCGGATATATGCCGGTATATAAATTCAATTACCAAACGCGCTGTTCTTCCACGCCACTGACAAGACGTTCAAAATTCGATATACGAGCTCCGCCTCAAGAAGCCTTCGGAGTTTAAAACTTGTTCAAGATCTCCACCGTGCTCCTAGACTTTACACCTGGGACGGGGTCGGCAACGATCTGGCAACTGCCGAGGCTGGTAAACCAGTCCCCGGGTCCTGCTAGCCGGAAGGGTATTGGTATAGGGGGTCCACGTGGGGCACAAGGCCGAGGGTGGCAGCAAGAGGAGACGAATCGGAGAAACACGATCCCATCATAGATTAGACAGGAATCGCTTAAAGTAGTAACTGTTAATTACTCATATATAGCGCAGGAGTGCGCCCGGGGTAGATAGCTTCATTGGCCGACTCCTTCTGCCAGACCGGCCGTAAGGTTCGGAAAGGGGGATTAAGTTGCCGCCTACATGGGTTGGGGTAGCTGGGGGTTGTCTATCTACATTAGGTACAGGCCGGCTGTGAGTAGTCTACATGGGGTTCGCCCCGAAAATGACTATAAACGGGATTCCAAAAAAAAAAAAAAATGCCAGGGACCCTAACTTGCCCTCTGGGAGGCTTCTTGTCCGAAAATGGATGAAGGCGGCCAAAGGAGCCAAACAGTCAACAAAGGCGCATCAGTTCCTGTGGCTGTGCTCCCTAAAAGAATTAGAGTTTGCGGCGGAAAGTGGATACTTATCTCTAAACAAAATTCTTCTTTGCTTAGCTTTTCTCTCCTCACGAGCCTATCGTGTACAATGTTGAATTCGACGTTCTCTTGCAGTCGTCGACAGCAGAGCAGTCTGCACTCTTGGATTCTCTTGACCAAGAACAGCCTACCACCTGCCCATCTCCTCCCATTGAAGCCAACCCCTTGCCTACTGTCACACCTTTGCCTGTGCAGATTGCGTCCAGCTCTACCTCTGCCTCTACTTCAGACATCAAGAGGGATGGTCAGCCGCTTTCGGGCTCTCATGCTCCGCGAAATGCTTGCGCAGAAGTGAAAACAAGCATCGTCAAGAACGCCGTGCCCATTTCGACTACTTTTGACTTTGCGGATGCGCCTGCCGCCTCTGGCGCTTACTGTGCGAAGTGCAGTGATCTTGATGTGTGCAAGGTGAATTACACGGTCGAGCAGCTCCGTGGTCGAGGGTTTCAGTTCATTGGCTGGGACGGACAGTGCGTAACATACATATAATTCAATTCTCCTTCTGACACCTCTACAGCACCGTCAGGCCAATTGTGGATAAGAATGAGTGGATCATTGGTGTTCTAGTGCATTCTATATAGTCATTTAGCTTCTCTAGTGTGTTATTCATGAAAAATTGCGACACCTACATCATGTTGATCCTCTCCTAGTCTTGCATCAACATCCTGTTCCAAGTCAAGATTTTGATCATTATCCAGATTACCTGTAATTGAATGTGAGCTATTGTTTTCCTGAGGATCATCCAAAGTATTATGAGGCTCGTTGATGACAATTTCAATATCAATAAAATAGATTTATCTACGAATATGCTGGAACTCGCTAAACATGCTGTCTGTGGTTCCTGAATGCGGCGGTGACGCTTTGCTAGGTGCCTCTCCTTCTGGTCGTGCCTCTCCTTCTGGTCGTGCCTCTCCTTCTTCTACATACCTACCACTAGTTTCATCTAGTTCCTCTCCTTCTCCACTTTCCGTTCCAAAGTGATCTTCTCTCGAGACTGTCCACTCGTCAAATAATTCTTATTCGTTGGGCATTGCGGCATCGCAATGTCGTGAGATGGTCTTGGTGCTCACAAGTGCACCTTGTCAGGGACAGTAGCCTTGTGATGAGAGAGGTTGACGACGGATTCAGAGGAAGCATTGGGTGATGTCATTTTTGATCTTAGCTTGAAAATTCTTTCTGCCAGGATCTGTGAACCCCTAGTAAAAGTCCGCAGATGAGCGGATGCCTGCCGCAAAACTCTATCTTGTTTTCGTTTCAGTCGGTGGGCTGCTTAGTCTCATTCCAAATTTCGTTTCTCTGTCGCCATCGCCACTTCCACCTCGCCTTTTATGTTTGCCAAAGAAACAGGTCGAGAAACAGTCATCGCCTCGCTCATCGTGTCGACTGGGACAAGCGTGTCGATGAGCACTGGCACGCGATAAGCATCTGATGAGGGACTCCTTCAGCGGCACACGTGACACGCAGCGACACTCAAGTTACCAGTGGCGGTTAGGGTTGCGTATCTAAGTGGGGGGTTTTATACCAGGTGTAATTTACATAGGTAATTTACAGTAAATTACTACTTATATACATCTTGGGAGGAGGGTCATGTATATAATGTATATAATGTCCAAGGGTAATAAGCTGACTGCCGCAGATCACTTTTGAAAATCTGAAGTCTTGCAGCAATTCAGGCGTAGTGGAAAGCGTCAATCAGCTCGAGTGGAAAGCGTCAATCAAGCCTTCACGAGTGCGTACTTACCCTGCTCTGCCTCTTGCGACGCTTTCTAACCTTATGTTTTTCATTATCGCAGGTCCGAAAATCAGCTCACCCGAATCCTGTCATCAAATTCTTCGACATTGAACGGCTACTACGATCAATCGACGACGACGGTGCAAGTGCAAAGCTGGATCCCAACTACGATGAATCCGATGACGAAGAAGACGTTGATCTGTCGAGGATGCTCGCAGATGACGTCCCTTCAAGCACCGGCCCCATCACAATTAGCCATACCCTACCAGCAGAGGGCGACGACGAGGATATTGACATGGCATCCGTCGAGCTTGAAGAGATTTTGGCAGACGGCCCGGTGGTTAGGAAGGTAGCGAAAGCTGCCTTTTTGTCGCAGAAAGTCATGGTTAGCAGCGAGGAGAGTGGTGCATTTGAATTGCCATCGTTGTGTATAGTGACGAGAAACCCGTCGTCATCGCGCTGCTCGACCTGCTCGACGCTGCGGTTCTGCTGCTTAGAAGGTCACGTGCATCTAAAAAACGTAATTTACAGTACACTTTTTGTAATTTACATTAGCGGAAAATTGGATATGTATATTACATAATTACATACACCCTCCGGACTTATATACGCAACGCTAGTGGCGGTAGAATACAATATGTTAAACCCGCAAATTTGCTGCCACTTGAAGTGCTCTTGAGCTAGCTTACGACGTTCCATACAAGCGATATGAGCGAGCATGCCTTGCATTGCCAGACCGAATGCCCGCAACCTTCACTATCGAGAAGGATAATGTTCCACCGTCGCCGAAAGAACCGAAGCGCTTGGTTGGTAGAGGCGCTTAACCAACGGGAACGCACAGTAGTAGGGTGATATAGATCATGAACCTTGCATACTCCTCCCGCTCATCTAGCTCATCGCTTTCTGTACCTCCAAACGGTCCAAAACCGCTTTGTGCAAACTGGATGTCGAGTTTCGAGTTTTGACCGGGATATCCATACTTCCGCTCTGGACGGTCGCACTGACATTGGAAGATACGGAAGTACCAGGAGTGCTTCTCGTGACATTAGAGGCAGAAGTGGAATTGTGGAGAGCAGAAGTAGAGCGCAGATGTGGTGGTTGTGGTGGGGGCCACTAAGAGATGATATGAGGTGTGACAATTAGCATCAGAAAACAAGAATCAGAAGGAAAAAAAACGAGGAATGGTGATATGCATAGATAGACAAAACAACATATTTGAGCCGGGATAAGAGCGTTCGTGGGGGCAAGGGCACTATTAAGAATAAAACGACTTATTAATAAGAACGGAGAAATTGACAGGGTAAGGAACGCACCGTATAGTACATACGGCTAGGAACAAGCGCACTATGTACAACTACCGACAAAAATTACAAGTCTAAATGGTTCAAAGCGATAGTAATATCCAGCATATCAGTCATCGTCTGCTTGTACAGGCGGCGATACTCTCGCAAGAGAGATCATAGCGATAACGGCACCCAACCCGGCCGTTTCAAAGGAGAGGGATGCGTAGTGCGAATCAACGCTTCCTGGTTTGACAATTTCAAGGTCTCCAAGTCGCCTTGCTGTGTTAACAGGAAGGTTCCACCCAGTCTAAATTAGTCATGATGTTGCCTTTGTTTGGTGTCTGCCTCCTGTACAACACCTACCAAATAGAAGCACCACGACCATCTCTCCCTTGAACTCGGGCTTACCCTTCGATCAGTTGGGTAATTATCTGCCCGGCAAGCTCCGGGCAGATAACTTTTTGATGAATATCGTGAATTATGGCGTCAAATCTGCCGTTGAAGCTCTGAAATTTCAGTTACAGACAAAACATAACTTTTCAAAGGTTCTGTTTCTTTAGGGTTGAAATTTTTGAAATACAGGGCTCGCATTTCGCAAATTATGCATCTGCCACCAGAAAAGTTATCTGCCACCAGAAAAGTTATCTGCCACCAGAAAAGTTATCTGCCAGGCAGATAACTCACGTGACATTTTCCCGCGTCCGAGACAGCGGTCCTCCTCGATGGAGGATATACCAAGTACGACACTGTCACACTGCCCTCCGGCACTCACACTCACACTCGATCACTCACACTCACACTCGGCATTCCGGCATCCCTCCTCAAATGTCTTATGTAACATATTTATCTCTCAAATTCTAAGTCCGTTAAAACTCAACGAGGCGCGCTCCCGCGCGCTAAAGATGAATATTCCCCACCCTCACCCTAACGCGAACCCTAACACGAACCCTAACACGAACCTTAACGCGAACCCTAACCTAACCAACCTTAACGCGAACCCTAACCGACCCTAACGACCCTAACCAACCCTAACATCCTAACCTACACCCTAACTGTGTGCCGTTATCGGCACGTTGATGCACGTGAGATGCCGGGTTCCCGAGTGTGAGTTACCGAGTGTGAGTGTGAATGAGGGTAAGTAGCCGAGTGTGACAGTGTCGAGAATGGGGATTCCTCTCCTCGATGGGTTCTTGGGCACTCGATACAGGCTCAACAAAATTCCGGAAACAGCGGAAAAAATTCAGAGCACTTTATATTCTTAAATAACGTGTCTGTGCAAAATTTCAAGCAAATTAAAGTCATATTGAGCTCAACATTCAAAAATTAGTACCTGGAACTTGCAAAAAATGTCTCCAACCGCGCGCATCCTTGCGCGCGAGGGATTTTCTGACATTTTCCGACCCGCAGAAATGAAATTTGGGGCTCAAATAAGCCAGCCAAAATCTCCCAAAGAACTGAAGATGTTCCGTGAATTCTTGGTGAATTCTCTCTCTTTTTCTCTTTTTGAATTCTTTTTCTTACTTTAAACATGGTCAAACACCCAACCTATCCCAGGGAAAACCTGAACTCGTTCGAAAGTTGCGGCTCTCTTTGTTCTTGTTTACTCTCTGCCTCCCGTATACGGATCTCTTCCTTGAACTCGTTCGAAAGTTGCGGCTCTCTTTGGCCTTGTTTGCCTGTGACCTCCAACTAGTATGCCGCCTGTCTTCCCTCCGCTCTGTTAATATTGTAAAAGAGACACTGATTTCGCTGTTTTACAGTGATTTGTGGCTACCAGATTTCATAAATTCTCAACACACTACCAATCTTCAAAGTACGCAAAATTAGTATTTGTTTCCTCTCGAACATTAGATGATGTGTAACATTTCTGCCTACTTTTGCTCCAGACCGGTGGAAATGCCAACCCCACCGCTGCGGATTTGTAGGCATCGAGACTGATGAGGACCGCCTGAAGACTCTCATCTCTGAGCTCGAGGGCAAATCCACTGCTGAGGTTTGGGTGTTGTGTAATTTTAGGAGGAAGATTGTACCGACGACTGCCAGAAACAACCAAGGTGCGCTCATTTCCGTCTCTGGACTCTGGAGGCCATGTCGGAGAACTGAAGTGCCGATTATTATGTCTCCAGGCTGAAATCACCAATCCCCAAGTCGCCGCTGACCTCAAGAAGAAGCGTACCTTCCGCACATTTTCTTACCATGGAGTCGAGCTCGACAAACTCCTCGATCTGAGCAATGTAGATGTGCGCTTTCTTTGCTTTCCTTTTTGTCACCTCAAAAAACATATTGATTTACCACTTTTTCGGCTTAGTTCGTTGAAGTATGTGGATTACTACACTTAAATAACCGAAGACATAAATTGAACCTATGTCTCTGTCCTGCTAGCTCGTCCATGCCCGTGCCCACCGTTGCTTCCAATGCGGTCTTAAGCGCCGTCCCATGGGTCTCATCAAATAAACTCCGCAAGGCCAAGGAGGAGGCCCCTGAGCGCCCCTCCCAATGAGAAGCCATCGTTGTCAAGACGCATCTCTGTGATATGATTATCGTCCCCGAGATGATTGGCAGTGTTATTGGTATCTACGATGAAAAGGTGTGTGTCCTTTCCTATTGTCTCGGAGGTTACAATATACAGAGAATTCTGTGTTGGAGTTGCTCATGCAAACCGACACGAGATCCGAGCACGGCGGGCGCGTCACGCCGCCGTGCATCTGGACTGTTTCCTTTCTATGCGAGTATTTTACTTCCGTCATAACTACTCTACATCTCTTTGGCCTATTGGCCAGTTATACTTTACATTTCTTATCATACTGCGTCGGGACTCCGTCGCTTATACCTTAGCCGTTTTCCGCTGTTTCATAGCACACTTATACCGTAGTGTTACGATTTCACTCCCTCAGTCTTTGCCCCCAATGACTGAGGGGAGAACTTATTCTACTTTAGTACTGTTTGTATACTTTTACTTACGATATTCTAGCGTATTACTATCTAGGTATCTATGAATCTTATAGTCTTTGCCCCCAACGACTGAGCATATTACTATCTAGTTTCTTACATTCTGGGGGCCAATAGATTTGAGTAGCTGGTTATTTGTAGTATTTTAGTTATGACATGAATAAGTAAATTAATGCTTATTCTTGGCAAAAACAACAAAAAAAAACAGCAAGGCGCTGTCGACGAAGACGACCTTTTATTCCGAAGACCAAATCGAAGCCCCGACCGCCTGAAATCGAGAGCTTCCATTACAAGGGTTTCGGAGTGCTTTGTAGCGACACCGTAAGTGGTGTCAGATATGGAATGCTGAGGCGACGTGGTTCTTATAGTCAGCGAGCTTGAGGTTGAGGTTCGCCTCGAAAACCACGGCAAAGGAATACAAGAAGGTCCTTGGGTATAGTTTTCCACATAACGAGCTCGTCGAATCAATCCAGATGATTGAACGTCGTGGTGCAGGTTGCATAGTAGTTTGCAGGTGATGAGTTCTTGAGCTAGTTGGGAGTTGCGCTGAATAACGGGGTTACACGATTGATAGTATAGGTGGATAAACGACAACCTCTCCTAGCCGAATCGGACTCAAGACGCTGCAAAGGGCTATCCCGTCACAAACGCCAGTGACCCTGCTAGAAGATGGAGGGAGGGACGCAATTGACAACACAGGTAGATGAACGCCAACCTCTCCCAGCTCAAGGCGCTGCAAAGGGCTATCCCGTCACAAACACCAGTAATCTTACTAGAAGATGGAGTGCAGATTGCTCTGCTGTCGACGACTGCAAGAGAACGTCGAATTCAACATTGCACACAATAGGCTCGTAAGGAGAGAAGGTCCTTCCGGACCTTGTCTAAGAGAAAAGCTAAGCAAAGAAGAATTTGTTTTAGAGATAAGGATATCACTTACAGAGCGTTCGAGAGGGCGGTGGTCCATCGATCTACAGAGAAAAGCATGTCAGCCACATGTTTGAGCAAGAACGACAACCCCGTCCCTGGCGTGAGTCGAAAGATTGTCGGAAAGGCAGACGAGCTGCATGAGTGGAGGAGAATGCTTACCTGCTTATGAGCTCCGAGAATCGAGGTAGAGAAGAGACGAATGAGGAGGCTGATGTCATGAAAGCCGCGCGCCTCGAGGAAATATACAAGGAGCTCAATAGCCACTGTCTCGAGCCAGCAAATGTCTCTGCCAGCGATCTTCCAGGATGACACCAGACGAAAGGCGGCCCATTCGTCATCAATCACGATGCCGATGCCCCAAGAGGTGGAGGCGTCAGCGTATAGGTGGAGGTCTTGAGTGTTGCCTCGAGAGTATAATTGAGGAAACACATCCACCTTTGAAAGAGTAGCCACTCGCCACTTGAGATCGGTGATGACCGATTTCGGCAGAAAGAGAACAGAGTGCTCCCTGTCGAAAGGGAATTTCAAGGCGAAATTCAGAACGACTGTCTATGTAAACGAATGCAACATGACACAACGAGCCATGGATTTTTTGGAAGTCCAAAAGCTGGCATGGGTGGCCCGAGAATCGGTCGAGAAACTGGTGAACATGACCCAGGAACTTGAGGCGCTTCGAGACCCTGAACGATTCAGCCATGGCTTGTGTGAAGAATGTACAAGGCAAGTGCGGTGGAATTTCGCGATATCCATGGTACACGCTTCAGTACCAGGAGGTGCGTGGGCAATCTGATGATAACATCGTCAGCCTATGACCCCAAAGGATGTGTATGATGATGGTATGAACTTGACCAAAGATCCCGAAGGCTGTAAAGATAACATGAGCCTCGACGATGAGAGAAAGGGAGCAGCGACAGAGTCGAAGCAACCCTAACACGCGAAAGAAGCGCGCTCGCGCCGACATTGCGGAAACACAATGCTCGCAAGATGTGAAATGTAGGGAAATTCACTATATCAGCCACTTTTGACGCAGTATCAAATCTAGCAGGAAAGTGCTCTTCGAGCCGTTCCATTCACCCTCAGAGAAGGGATGCTCGCTTCGCTCGCAAATAGACAACAAAAATCCACTTCATAGTCCTCGGAGCAATCCAGAGGGCGATCGTGGTTGAACGTTGAACGTTGAACGTTGAGGCCTTGGCCTTGAGGCCTGAGGGACTCGGAGTCGGAGAAAGAAAGCGACGAAGATTGCCCGCTGTTTGGCTCAACCATCTTGCACAAATAACAACTACGCCTTTGAATTCGATTGACCTTTCTCCTCCAAGTCCCCACCCACCGTTACACCCACCCCGTAATTCCCTTTTTGCCCCGTCATTTGGCGTCGGCGAAGGTTTTTTCTTGTTGATTTTTCATTACTTACCGTTTTCATCTTTTACAGCCACCCACCGCTGTCGCCCACCGACAAACGATCTCTCTATGGTGCGGTCGGACTTTACGCCTCTACTTTTGTACAGGCGCCAAATCGGCTGGCCGAAAAAAATTATATACATACACAAAAAATAGTTAATTTAATGTAGATAAGTATGCACCACAGAACAAAATTTTACCGGATATACTGTACGTAATCAGGTACCCGGTCACCAAAGCTCATTTCGAATGCCGTGCAGTGAGTTCTGCACTCCACGACAAAAGAGTAGTACCTGTAGGTGTTATAGGATCTTAAAAATGTGAATCTGCAATAATAAATTCAATAACTGGTATTGGACAGCTTTTGGGCAAGAAAACTTTGCCTAGGTCATTTTAATGGGTTTACTGGGAAGTCGGTCACTGCTTAAATTCCTCAGTAACCCCAAGCACTCCTCAGACATGGTTCTCAAAATTTAATATACTTGTATTATGCATGAAGGAGCAATTTACCTGGGAAGAAATTTCCTCTTTGTTGCTATGATATGGTAGATCACATTTTAAGATTCTCTGAAATAAGCATTTTGACTGTTTTGTCCATTCATGAAACCATGAAGGAGAAAATTGAAGCTATATTGATACTGTCTTTATGCTATCTTATAGTGCATGCTTCTGGTTTTCTAACAAGCCCAACATCTCACTAACATGCCTCCTCATCGTCGAGGAAATTCACAATGACCGAGTACCTGCAGTGACCGAGTACCTGATTATGTACAGTAAGGAGCGCAAGCTTCACAACGAAATCTTCAACTATGGGTCGATGAAATGGATGTTCAGAAGGTGCAGCCCATGCACGCGAAGGTCGCCATTGTAAATGCCATCCTGTGATTGACCCACAGAGCAGGTCTCGGAGCAAAGGAAGCTCAGCTGCAGGCTGGTTGCAGGATAATAAGTTCAGTTCCCGTCAATACACCTCCCACAGAGTAAATCTAATCTAATCATTCACGTGATTTATTACTTGATGTGGACATGCGCACGGACCTGCGCCAAATTCGTGATTACAAATTTATCAACTTCGTCAGTTTTGAATATTTTCCTTATCCCTCTGGTAGATTTATTCTTCTCACCAAATGGAGTGTTTTTACTAGAGGGATAAGAAATCCATGAAATTTTGGGCGACGTGATCGACTTGTTCAAAAGTAGCGGTCTAAAGTCCGACCGCACCATAGTACTGATACATTGGGATCGTTTGCGGGCCTTGGACCGTTCCACCACCACACCGTTGTCGCCCACCGACACGCGATCTCTCGAACTTGATACATTGGGGTCGTTTTCGGGCCTTGGACTGTCTTTCAGAACTGTTGCACTGCTTGCGTTCAATGGGTATTCTATCCCCACTTCTGCCGCAGTTCATCTACCTCTGCCCGAGCACACTCTCTCAACCCACCACAACGAGCAGACACCCCCACACTCGCTTGCACCTCACCACACTTAGTTGGACTTAGATACTTTGAATGTCGTAGAAGAAATCAGTCGGATTTAAAATGTTCAGTATATAATAGATTTAGACTACATTAATTGTGAAAATACTACGTATCAAATATAGTCTTTTACATAGAGTTCGCATCAAAAAAATACACGGAGTTCACGTCAAAAAGATTAGAGCTGGTGTTGAAAGGAAGGTTGGCGAATGATGTGTCCATCCGGGTCCAGCTCATAATGTTCAACAGAATGCTTCTCCTTGTCAACCTGTTCACACGCATGAATTCCTGAGCACCTCAGGCGACTTCTGCGACACTCGATTGCCTCTCCAGCAAAAATGTTGATGGTAGAGCGAGAGTCGCCTTCTCCGGTTCCACCTCGCCATGAGTCCTGGTCCTGTAAAGAATTAAACGGTCAATTTGGATTAAAAGAGGTGAGAACATTTAACGAACCATATCTTTGATTAGAGCATCAATAGAGAGGATTTCTCCATCCTCGTCGTAGAAAATTTGGTCATACTTCTCATCGCTCAGATCAATAACATAGGCCCGTTTGTCGTGAGGGACAGGCCAGTAGGATGGGCGTGAGGAGAGATATTCGATGGCATTGACACAAAGTTGGCGGTTGAGTCTGTGAGAGCCGAGTTTCACCTTTGACGTAATGTCCGAATCACTGCTCATTCCGACATCCAAATCTGGCTTGGGAAAATCCACAGCCTCGTCGTCACTAGAGAAAAGTTCAAGAACTTCTTTTCCGTCATTGAGGGAAGTACGGAAAAGGGCAGAAGATCGGACAGGTGTGAGAATGGGTGAGATGTCGCGTTCCTTTTTTATGACCGCGTCCGAGGTCTCCGCTTCATCGTCGCTGGACAAGATTTCAATCAATTCCTTTCCATCCTCGTGAG
Organism: Flammula alnicola; assembly: GCA_015499995.1. Lineage (NCBI taxonomy): Eukaryota > Fungi > Basidiomycota > Agaricomycetes > Agaricales > Strophariaceae > Flammula > Flammula alnicola. The sequence goes on from JADNRV010000067.1 coordinate 255,473, forward strand.
AAGTACGAAAATATCCAGAAGCACATCCGAGAGGTGCGAGGGTGGCTGGTGACGCGTCGCGTTCCCTTTTGATGAACGCGTCTGACGCGTCAGGGTGGCGTGGTTTTCCTGGATGAAGTTCTCAAGGAGGGCTTGTGAGACTTCAGAAAGTGTCGAAAATCGTTGACATTGACCCAGTCGGTGTCCAAAAACCTGGCTGGATTCGCTCTCAGGAAGGCTTCCGTATACATCTATTTTTGTTAGGCTTTTCTGAGCGTGTATGATAAGGAAATAAATCAATGACTGACTGATTCTCGGAAGTCTTTGAGAACTCCACAAGGAATGGTGCGGAGAAAGGCTTCCTCGTCGTTGTCGCGGGGCATTTCAATGATGTCGATTGAGGGAGAGGGAGAGGGATGGTCAAGGAATGGTAAAAAATCACAAATCTTCATGCATTGACGCAATCCTCGAATAAATGTTGGTATTTCTACCCATACATAGGACTTATAGACATATTTCGTAGATATTCAATGAAAGAGGGGTCGAAACTATGTTTTTTTTCTGTATGTTAGCCTAATATGTGAAAGCCGACGCGGAAGTATCGAGTTTGGTAGAGCGGATCAGTGTGTACGGCGGTGAATGAGTGTGGTCAGGGGGGACCAGTGTGGTCGGCCGAGTGTGAGTGTGGTCGGCCCGAGTGTGAGTGTGTACGGTTGAGTGTGTGTGTCCAGTTCACCTGAGTGTGACAGTGTCGCAAGACGTATATACCCTCGTGTATATCCTCAAGTTTTTCAGGGCATTGAGGACCACTCCTCAGTCTTATCCCGCCGGATCGGTTTCGGTTCCGCTTTCAACGTAGGCAAGACCTCTGGCCAGAGCTCCATCCATGTTTGAACCATCGCGCAGTCGTCATCTGCTTCGATAATCGTCGATGTCGATGTCGATTTCCTGGGCCAGGGAAATGAGGGGTTGCGGTTGTAAGGATAAAAGACGTTGCCCGCCACCCCCGACCAGTCGAAATCGATCACCTTCAAAACTGCCTTGCCACCACATTCCATGAGCGAACCATCCTTGTTGACATTGATCATTATGTTGTTTGGTCGCAGATCTCCATGGACGAAGTCCTTCTCCTTGAGCGCACTGAAGATATCTTCACGAATCCCGGCATCGATAGTTTCCTTTGCAGCCTGCGCTTGCTCTGGGTAGTTGACGCCAAAATCGTGAAGTGTCAACCACCCGGCCTGGCCTTCTTTCGGAGGAGCAAGGTACTCCATGAAAACCATTGTAAAAGCATCACGTACGCGCTTGTGCCATCCTAACAACTGGGGCGCTAATTCCTTGTTGGCAAGATGCAAATGGACATCCTCCCCATAACATTCCAGAGCGGAAAGGCAGATAATCTTCACGACATATTTCTTTGCCGACGCCATCTTTCCAACGAGAGTTTTGTCTTCGTTTAAATAGTTATCGAGTGGCCATGGACCATCCCGGTATTCCCCTAGATAAAGACTGCGAGGCACAAGTACCTTAACAACGTCGGTACATGGGATGATACGGGGATAGTTTGAATCGGTAACCTTCAGAAGGGGGGTTTCTTCCCTAAGTATATATGTCAAGAAGAGGCGTGCATGAATAAAAGTAATCTGACTTACATCAGGTCTGAAAGAGAAGTTTTTAACGCATAAAATATCGACGCTGCTTTGTATTCGTTTATGGAGTGACCCAAGTCTACCAGATTCACTGTAGTAAGGGGTTGGATAATTGGATTCGACGCTTCCGCATTGCAGAAACCACCGCTTATCATCATCAATGTCCCTAGAAAAAATTTAAGACCAGCTAGAAGGCGAGAAGGTCTTACGCACCACTGAGAGAGATTAAAAATATAGGAGCGCCGGTCAAATGAGGATTACGCAGGGAGGATAGGTATTGTCCATAATAGGCCTGGACCTGGATATTAGGGTCGCCGCCAGTCCCAAGCTCTAGCTTCACTTCAATCATGATAAGTGGTAGCCTGGGATGGCCTCCAGTTTCCTTCTGGTAGTACACGATGTCGACTTTACATCTGCCGCCCTCGTCTTCAGTGGGGCATTTGTTAGTCTCCCAGATGTGCGATTCGTCATCGGGAAATATAACCTTCAGACCTTGCAGGAAAGCTTCAAGGCGAAGGTCATGGGTGTCGTAAAGTTGAGGCATAGATTGGGCTAACGACGATGCACCCCGGAGGGCGTTTCGTAGATTTGGAGACATGTTGCGACCTCGAACTGCGAGAGGGCTAGCGTGCATTTCCGATGAAAATCGACGGAAAGCAGAGTGCATAAGTTCGAGGGGGGGGGAGGAATAGTGTCCAAAGGGCGAAAGTTATGTACCCGAGTCTGTTCGTTCTGCTGAAAGGAAACCAATTCTGATTTGCGCAATATGAAGATGGCGCGGGGATTTTCCGCGCTTCAAATGGCACTGGCGGGACAGATCCCTGGCCATCTACAGTCTTTGCGATAGCCAACAGGGTGAGAATTATCGCAACATTTTATAAAATAAAGGGACGTACGCCTCCTTCCATGCGACTTCGAAGGGCCATCGTCAGCGGCAGCTTGTGCTGACCACTTGATCTACTTGGACCTCCGACTCTGGAACCGGTCGGCTTCTCTTGAGCTTTGGAATTGTTCGACTGCTGTAGATCGGTCGACGTGTGTTGAATTCGGGAGTTGGAAGATCTTGTTTGACGGTCGGAAGACATGGTTGCGAAGAGGCGAGAAGTTAAAACAGTTGTAATGATAAAGAAAGGTGAAGGTGAAGGTGAAAGAGGTCGGCGACTTCGAATTCAGACAGGTAAGCGTTGGAACAGGTAAACGGCGCGGGCCCTAAACATGAGGCAAACCCCATGGTCGATCGCTGCCCTTCAAAGTCATTCTTCTGAAAGGCTATCATGACGAAAGCCACGCTTTACCAGTAAGTTTCCTTCCCACAGAATAATCCATCACTTGACTCATATGGGTTCCACGGACACGAACGTCAGGAGTTGAAGGCTTTGGGATAGGGTAGATGTGGGCCCTGTGCCCAAAACGGGATGCGACACCGCCATTCCTGCTGTCAAACTCGGCTGACTATGAGTCATTATCTGGATAGAATACGGGACGCTGTTCAGGCAACTGCCGTCAAAGTTTCGTATATAGGTGAACGTGGCAGCGATTGGGATTGTCGATGATGGGAGAAGAAGGGAGACGGCATATTCTAAGCGAAACTCTAGGATCTCCGTCTGGTATACCGAAACAGAGACTGCCGCGATATGCTTGCCAGTGATACGGCATGTCGGCCGGATGATGTGGAAGGCATAGGCGTAGCGTTCTGGGGCAGATTGCTAGATGAGGAGCAGCAGACAGTACATGACAGAATCGACGAAAAGTGGCCATGGGCTCGTCTCCGTGGACCGATGGCATGATGCGCTTGAGGATTATGCATTCAAAGAGCACGCGACGGAACTGATCTGGGCCGAAGGCATGAAATGAGCTCCAGTATATCTCAATAAATGAATGTGACTGACTTTAAGCGGGGCGATGAATGCACCAACTCATATACAGTGAGGACATCGGATGAGACTGGAATGAAAAGTAAGCGAAATTGATCAGGAAGCTAAAGGCCTGACAAGGCCGACTTACGCTAAGCAGAACAGCTGGTAGAGGTGAAAGTACGTTCGAGAAACAGCGGAGCAATCCTGAGGACCAGTGGGAGCGAGCTGTAAAGGAGAAGAACAGTTCGAAAGGCGCTGGCGGAGTTTGCGATGAACTAGCTAACTATTCGGCTTAGGTAACCGCAACGCAGTCTCCGGAGCAATCCTGAGGTCTGCTGGGCGTGCTGAAGGTAGGAATTCAAATGGCGGAGGTATGGCAGATGGAGTATAGTCCTCGGAGCAATCCAGAGGACCGGCGTCCCGTCGTCAAGATCGTCGTGTTGGTGTCACAAGAGTGAACTCCAAGGTCGATGTCGGGGTCTTGAGCGTAAGTCGCAGAATCTTGCTGAGAGCCGGTTTCTTGAGTGAGGATGTTGATTGCGGTGGTGCAGTCCTCGGATCAAACCAGAGGGCCGACATAAACTTAATTGAGGCCAGATGGTGTCTCGAGTCGAAGTCAAAGACCCCGAGTTTCTGAGGGCCGGTCCAACCAGACCTTCCCGATAATACGTATCCGCCAACTTGGCGCGGGCAAGGCTCACTTCGTCATCCTAGAGCCTTGACACACAGTCAAAGACTGCCCTTTTGTGGATATCTAGACACGAAAATTCTTCAATTTTCTGCATATATGCATAGAGTATTTAGCGTGTAAGACGATCAAGGAAGAATTGGCCAAGATGCACAATGGGCCCGTACTGGCATTGAGTGACACGGGCAAGAGCTCCTCCTGCTGAAGATTTTCCCAATGGCACCATCTTGCGATGGCAACACAAAATACGATGGATGTCAAGTTGAGCGAACCAAACACGCTGACCCGGGACGCTTGGAGGATATAAGGGTGTTGCAGAGGGCTATCCCAATGCAAAAGCACGAATGAAGAGTGACTCGACGTTCCATTCACCCTTAGAGAAGGGATGCTCGCTTCGCTCGCAAATAGACAACAAAAATCCACTTCATAATCCTCGGAGCAGTCCAGAGGGCGATCGTGGTTGAGGCCTGAGGCCTGAGGGAGAAAGAAAGCGACGAAGATTGCCCGCTGTTTGGCTCAACCTCTCCTACTAGGCAAGACGCTGCAACGGGCTATCCCCTTACAAACGCCAGTAATCCTGCTAGAAGATGGAGGGAGAGACGCAATTGACAATACACGTAGATGAACGCCAACCTCGCCTAGCTGAACTGGACTCAAGGCGCTGCAAAGGGCTATCCCCTTACAAACGCCAGTAATCCTGCCAGAAGATGGAGGGAGGGACACGATTGACACTACATGTAGATGGATGTCAACCTCTAGCTGAACTGCACTTAAGGCTCTGCAAGGGGTTATCCCTTACAAACGCCAGTAATCCTGCTAGTGGAATCGGCAAGTCGTTTGTTTGGTAAGGAACTTTGGAAACAAACTCAGACGTTTTGGACTCGGTCAGCGTGTCGCTCTCACCGGAAAGTTGAAGACATAGAGTACGTCGTAGGCAGGCCATCCGTGACGGTCTTATTGAGGGCAGGATCGTACACGAGAATGGATGGACGGAGTGCGGAATGAATATGGACCCGCAGTCAGCGAGGCCCTTTGGCCGGCGTATTGCATTCTGCTTGGATCCACATAACTAGAGCATGACGGTAGGTTGTTTTTGGGTCGAACTCTGATTATACGGACGTTAATTTATCATGGGATAACCGCGCACGCTGTAGGGGGCATAACCTCTACCTTGCCGCGCATAGAATAGGGGTACTCCTCGAGAGCATTTTTGCGGTCCTGTTCGGCAAAATTGTATCGATATCTGGGATGAGATGAATAAGCAGGAAAACTTACCTCCATCATGAATTTGTCGCTTCTCCTCGATCTTTCCAACATAGGCTTGCTCGAACGACATAAATGCCATGAAGGTTCAACCTTGTCTTTAGTTTGACACCAGCAGCATCGCCATTTACCTCCTCGGCGGTTCCGATCCGGGGGTTGATCGCGCCAGGAAACAGCTCAGGCTGAGCATAGAGTATGCCGCCTCGATGGAGAAAGCGTCCTGGCGGTAGAACGACAACACCTTGGTCGACGGGATGCAGTTTTCCTTGGGCTCAACTACTGGGCTGAATAACGACGGGCACGGCTTCTAACTACTACCTTCTAAAACAACTGGACTCAAGGCGCTGCAAAGGGCTATCCCCTTGCAAACGCCAGTAATCCTGCTAAGTAGTGTGAATCGGATGAGGTTGTCAGTCACAGCGACCGTGAGTTAGCGAGTCCTCAGTTGAGTGAGTATTTGGATAATAGTCCGTAAACACACGAGGGGATATCCCTTGAAGGTCGAGATCGACTTGAAAAGGCGACGGAAACCCGCGGAGCCCGCTGTTTAGGCCAAACGAGCCGAATGTCGTGGCTCAAGAGGAGGTTATTCAGCTCTAAGCTTCATGAGCTTTGCGCGTCAAGATTAAAAGAAGCACGACTTACAAACGGTGTACCTCTACAACATCCTTTCCAACTTCGAGCGGATGGTGCACTCGGTGGCACTGAGGAGGGATTCTGTAGACCAAGGGAAAATTTCTCATCAGAAAGCAGTAAGAGCAGCGGCCGCTTAGCCTACCCTAGTTCATGGTTTAATGAGTATTGAAGCGACAGTGGGCGATGACGGTGGTGATGGGACGATCCAAGGCCCGAAAACAAATGTATCAAGTACTAGAGAGATCGCATGTCGGTGGGCGACAACGGTGTAGTGATGGAACGGTCCAAGGCCCGCAAACGATCTCAATGTATCAGTACTAGAGAGATCGTTTGTCGGTGGGCGACAGCGGCGGGTGGCTGTAAAAGATGAAAACGGTAAAGTAATGAAAAATCAACAAGAAGACACCTTCGCCAACGCCAAATGACGCGACAAAAGGGGACTTACGGGGTGGGTGTAATGGTGGGTAGGGGTCTTTGATCTGCCTTTCTTTCTGATATTGATATAAAAACTAGAATTGAATAGCAATGAGTAGAAGCAGATAGCAGTTGACAAAGATTGGGCAAAGACCCCGGGGTCTTCGGCTCGAGACACCATCCCGGCAAAGGAGGTCTGAGATGAGACCCGACGGCGGGAGGGTGGGATTATAGCTAAAAGGGTGCGGTGGGAGGGAACCAAGAAAAAAACCCCGAACCAAAATAAATAAAGTAAGTATTAGATGAAGAGGAACCTCTAGCAGGCAAAATATACTATGAAATGAAAGTGCATCATAGCATGGGTGCGTCAAAACCTCACGAGCCTCCAAAACCCAGTGGGACACAAGAAGGTCTCGCCAGGAAAGCTACCAGCTAGAGCGAAGAAAATGGGTCTAATAGCTAGGAAAATAAGGGAAGGTATGGGTGGGTGAAAAGAATCTTGAGGGCGACTGATAGCGACTAGTTTTGCGAGATGCGGTCAGAGACTGTCGCTGCAGTGTCGCAGGACATGGCAAGGCTGAGTGAGAGGGAGCAGCGGTGATGTGACCTTGTGACCTGTGATGCGATGTGGTGTTGCTCAAAGACGGTGTTCTAACCGTGTCGACCCTCGCTGAATGGCCTCGCTCCTCGTACCTTCTCGCTTGACCTTCTGGTAACTGTACTTGGAGGAGAAAGGTCAGTCGATTCAAAAGCCTTAGTTGTTTGTGCAAGATGGTTGAGCCAAACAGCGGGTCGCTTTCTTTCTCCCTCAGGCCTCAACGTTCAACCACGATCGCCCTCTGGATTGCTCCGAGGACTATGAAGTGGATTTCTGTTATTTATTTGCGAGCGAAGCGAGCATCCCTTCTCTAAGGGTGAATGGAGCGTCGAGTCACTCTTCATTCGTGCTTTTACATTGGGATAGCCCTCTGCAGCACCCTTATATCCTCCAACCGTCCCGGGTCAGCGTGTTTGGTTCACTCAACTTGACATCATTTTTTATGTTGCCATTGGGAAAAAGCGTCAGCAGGAGGAGCTCTTGCCCGTGTCACTCAATGCCGGTGCGGGCACATTGTGCATCTTGGCCAATCCTTCCTTGATCATCTTACACGCTCAACAAGTTGCCTACAGGTAATCCTTATACTCTATACATATATGCAGAAAATTGAAGAATTTTCGTGTCTAGATATCCACAAAAAGGGCAGTCTTTGACTGTGTGTCAAGGCTCTAGGATGACGAAGTGAGCCTTGCCCGCGCCAAGTTGGTGGATACGTATTATCGGGAAGGTCTGGTTGGACCGGCCCTCAGAAACTCGGGGTCTTTGACTTCGCCTCAAGACACCATCTGGCCTCAATTAAGTTTATATCGGCCCTCTGGATTGTTCCGAGGACTGCACCACCGCCATCAACATCCTCACTCAAGAAATATGCTCCCAGCGAGAATTACCTCGATTCTCGGAGCTCATCAGCAGGTAAGCATTCTCCTCCACTCATGCAGCTCGTCTGCCTTTCCGACAATCTTTCGACTCACGCCAGGGACGGGGTTGTCGTTCTTGCTCAAACATGTGGCTGACATGCTTTTCTCTGTAGATCGATGGACCACCGCCCTCTCGAACGCTCTGTAAGTGATATCCTTATCTCTAAAACAAATTCTTCTTTGCTTAGCTTTTCTCTTAGACAAGGTCCGGAAGGACCTTCTCTCCTTACGAGCCTATTGTGTGCAATGTTGAATTCGACGTTCTCTTGCAGTCGTCGACAGCAGAGCAATCTGCACTCCATCTTCTAGTAAGATTACTGGTGTTTGTGACGGGATAGCCCTTTGCAGCGCCTTGAGCTGGGAGAGGTTGGCGTTCATCTACCTGTGTTGTCAATTGCGTCCCTCCCTCCATCTTCTAGCAGGGTCACTGGCGTTTGTGACGGGATAGCCCTTTGCAGCGTCTTGAGTCCGATTCGGCTAGGAGAGGTTGTCGTTTATCCACCTATACTATCAATCGTGTAACCCCGTTATTCAGCGCAACTCCCAACTAGCTCAAGAACTCATCGCCTGCAAACTACTATGCAACCTGCACCACGACGTTCACTCATCTGGATTGATTCGACGAGCTCGTTATGTGGAAAACTATACCCAAGGACCTTCTTGTATTCCTTTGCCGTGGTTTTCGAGGCGAACCTCAACCTCAAGCTCGCTGACTATAAGAACCACGTCGCCTCAGCATTCCATATTTGACACCACTTACGGTGTCCCAGGGCCTCGGTGACAGTCTTGCTCCAACCTTGAGGATTGTGATTTGTTCCTACGGTTTCACCCTCCACATACGGGTCGCTGGAGTCGGCGCTATCCGTCTACACCGCTCACCTATCGTCCGCCCTCATGGGATCAATCCCATCGCCCTTCATTCTGTCAATCCGTGCCCCTGCCAGGCTCATCAGGATTGATTCAACGAGACTGTGCATGGTCAATCCGTTGTGAAACTGGCCAAATTTATCGTCAAGGTCCGAACCCCATCTGCGGAATTCTACATGCATTAGACATATTTGTCCTACCGAACGTTGATACATAGAAATTTTTCTTCCAATGCAATCCCTGGATCAGGAACCTCGGTCAACTGCCCGACGACCCAACCGCGACCTGCCTCCGAGAGGTGCTGCGAGTTAACATTCCGCAGAACTCGCGGGTTATCATCCAAATTGCCAGCAAGTACTCCGACATTTTAGGCTCCATCCAGCTCATTGAGAAGTTCGAAACGTCTTGTGAGGCTGCGTGTGCGCCTCAGCGCCTGAACATCTGAGCAATCAATGTCTGTATTGTTTGTATCCATCATGATCTGGAATATGCCGCCACGGTCAATCTGCCCGATGTCTGGAGTCGACTGGCGGAAGCGCAGGTCGATTGTCTATGTATCAGGTGTTCAGTCGGTGGGTACTTCAAACAACAATGCTGTTGATATCACTTGATTCACCTTTACTGCCCTATCCCGTCAGTTACCTGCGGGTGGCTTGAACTTGCCCTCCGGAAGCGGGTTTTAAAGAAGTGGCTGAAGGACATGACACTCGCTCTGAGTGTATACTTCCATGCCAACATCCCAAACAAAGTCGCCGCTTGCTTCGCCGATATCCGTCAAACGGACACGATTGTCCTGTCATCGAAGAAAGCCATCTAGGTTATGTCGCCCTTTTGCAGCATTTTGCGAACCAGTTGGCAGACCACGTCCAAGATCCATCCAACTATAGATTGCCAACCACGCGGGCGACGATAAGCTCGTTAGATACGTGCCAGATAGCTCGCAAGACCACGTGCTACCCCAAGACTGATACTGACTTAGCGTATGCCTATACCGAGGGGCTTGACTGTACAATTTGGAAGATCTCCTCGAGGACGAGCTGTATCAGACCGCCAAATATCCTTTCACGAGCATTTCAAACTGGGCTCGACTTGCGAAGACTTTATGGGTGAAAACAAAGCTGCTGTAGAGCACGCGCAAAGTGGGTGATACAAGTACGTCGATTTTATTTTTTCATGCTACTTTATTATACTGATAACTATCTAGGGTCTGGCGACGAGTGCACGCTGCATGCCTGAATTCCGACTGGTATGTTGCTGGCTTGTATTTTCTTCACTGAAGCCTTATGAAATCTTGTCTAGGCTCAAATTAGAGGTCTCCAAAGCTGTGACTCAACTGAGAAGGACTTCATAAGAGGAGCTGTCGGATCTTATCCAGCTTTACGAGCGACGAGGGCAGGACGCCCCAAAGAGACCGTTCCATTGGTCTTCTGGCGGCAGCGAAATTCAGCCTCTAGAACCCCAACCAAATAGAACCCTTGTATTCGATACATGGTTCTCCTTCTGGTTATCTTGGGGACTTGTTCCGCCTGCCACCGTCGCCCATGCCCATCGATTTTGGTTTCCACCAAAACCAGCCACCGTTTCCTGTGTCGGCGGCTCATGAATACATGGAAGTCCTTCACTTATTATCACTCCACTTATCGATTGCGGTATACACCAATATCGCCCACCGTTTCCGCCCTCAGCGACGTATGGATTTCAATAACATTTGATTCCCCGAAGCGCACAGAAATTCTTGGCTTAAAGTCACAATCGTCCCGTACTGGAACCTCGATGCCTTATCTCGATCATCCGATCACCCCGCACTTTTTGCACAGCCACCACGCTTTCCAAAACCTCTAAATTTAGATTTTTAGCGCCCTCCGTCGATTGTATCTTATGTGGTTATGTGCAGAACGAACGCTATGATTCTCAGTGGAACTGTCCTTTGCGATGTCCCAATTTGGATGTTGCCATCAAACGCGATTACATGAGACGCGTTCTCGCGTCCTCACTTTCCGTCACTCCCACTTTCAGTCTATTCATCCTTTACTCCCTTTTCCATTGCGCTACATGCATAACCAGCCCGTCATCCGACCTCTTGCACGTTCTCAACTCCCCCGTTCGCGCCCGCCTCACTCTCACGCAAACCGGCGCACTCTCGGACGAACCCACCCTCAATCACGTTTTCCAGCTACGTCTTATCCGATCAGATAGACCGCCGGCATTACGATCCTCAAGGTCTTACGAACGCGCTCAGGGCAGCAATGCAAACGAACACCGTGCAAGTTTCGCTTCGAATGGCACTCCGTAGATCAGGAGGTGGGAAGGTGTACTTGGTAGCGACGAGGTATGCCCTGACCTTCCCCCTTCGCCTTATTTCATTCTCATTCCTTCCTCAGGGCCGTCGCTTCGGCCTCCGACACATGCTCAGAGCCGCACTTCACGGCCAGAGTCTTCAAGGCATCGACATCAGGCAGGGCTAGGTACCTTGGTGGTATCCACGCGTACCCGAACCCATCGACCTCTGTTCCGACGTTCAAGCCGCCTTCGCCAGGGAAGTCGAAGAAATGGAGAAATCGAACATTCGACACGGAATTACCGGCGCTCACAGAACTGTAGGAGGTGAATTTGACCTGTTATTATACCCATCGTCATTCGTAAGTTGCTCTTTTCTTTCTCTATCATCGCACTTCCGCTGACAATTTAAGTGCAGTTGTTGTATTATAGAAGATCTTTTCCCTTTCTTGAGATTCGTACCCAATCGTTGCGTCTTGGCCGGCCTCATTGCTATCGTAAGTTCAAGTTCATTTCTCTTGCCTCGGTCTTCATATGACTTACAATGTTTGCGCTTTTAGTCGTTGTATATAAATATATATATAATGTACCTTATATCTTCAACGTCTACCGAACTCCTACTACCGCTGCAACAGTAGCCGTTTCCGCCGACCCAGATCCAGCTCAAAACAGCACTTGTCG